>ML675644.1:14702086-14735636 GCA_007922155.1 Mesoclemmys tuberculata | reverse complement strand
TTTGTTTTTTGTTTTTTGTTTTTTGTTTTTTGTTTTTTGTTTTTTGTTGTTTTTGTTTTTTAAATCTGTACCGAAGGTGGCCAAGAGGAAATCAACAGTATTGAGAGTTACAAAAGCACTAGCCAAATTTTCTCAACATATTGATATTCTCCTGCCCAACTGGGGAGGGGGAGAGCCATTACTGTGTTTAATTTTAGAAATTCTCTATTTCCATTATTGCTGGAAAAGCCAGCTAACAAGCACTTGAAATTGGTGATGTATGTTGTTTACTCTCTTGAAAAAAAATATCCTCTCCAAATAGGGGAAAAGGTTAGAAATGATTTGTACTGCATTGATCAATTTACCCGAGTTGTCTTTCAACAGATTGTATTAATGGAACTTCATTTTCTTTTATTCAGTCACCGACCAATTTCTTCTTGTCTCTTAAAAAGATCAATGAACATGTCTCACCATCTTTGCACAAAATGAGCCTCTATTTTTCCCTTAAACTTTGAAAGACTTTATTATTTTCATTTGTAATAGATTTCCTCCCCCTCCTCTTGCTTTCAGCCCCCTGTTGTCAATTTTCTGATGTCTATCTGTTCTTTCTCTGTTACAGGGCCTGTCTAAACAACTTAGGCTTTCCTTTCTGCAGTGTTCTGTATGCGACAGGTAGGAAGGAGCATATTCAGTTGACAGGTGAGATCAGATCTGGGTTCCTTGTTTAGTGCTAACAGAAGGCACCATCACTGAAATCAGAATATTGGTTGATGAGATACCTTTGCTGATTCTGGATAGCAGCTTATTCAGTGAAATCAATGGGACCATTGCAAAGATATCAGGACATAGCCCCCATAATTAGTTTTAATAGGCAATAATGTCAATATTTGATTTTTTTTGACTGAGGAAGGCCTTCTAGTTTGAATACTTCTCTCAGCCTAAATTAGTACGGTAGCTACATATTATTGTTTCTCTGAAAATGTTGGATTTAAGCCCTGATCCTGCAAAGACTTTGACATGTACATAACTTTACTAAACTGGACAGTTCCAATGATATTGATTGGCCTGGATAAAATAACTCACAAAAGTCTTTATCTGAAACTCAAATCAGACTAGGAGGCTGTTCTTGTAAAGGCAGGTGTGGGTTCTTATTATGTCCAAGCTCTTTCACCCATCTTAAGATACAATTTTACATTGTATTGTCATAGGAATTTTGTAACATCTTTGACTGGGAAAGTGGGAAATACAAATAGCTGTTAGAATTCTTTTCAAAGGAACATAAACCAACAAGCAAAATTCAAATGGCTTAACTTTGATAGCATGTCCCTTTTGCCTATAATGCTCATCATATTATATCCTTTGTGTTTTCCAATATTTCTTTGGTGCCTATTTCATTTAATTGCTATGGAATGTACTTTCTTTGTTCAGAGAGTAAGTATTGCTAAAGAGTCCTCTTCTTTCTGTGTTAACCCTCCTCAAACCTTATTCCATTAATTAACATTGTAATTGGCTCATTCCTTTGGATATTCTTAATTCAACACTACTAATCTTTTGAAAACTTGCCCATATTACTCATAAATCTTTGTCCCTTTGACACCCAACAAAAATGTCATCTAAATAAATGATGGAACACAATCCATTCAGTTCACTTGTCCCTGGACTGTCCATTACAACAATGCACTCAGTACACAAAACCTATGGAAAGGCCTTGTCTCCGTTCCCTTGAAGAAGGTGATTAGAAGTACAAAGACCTAAGAAGTCATTGGAGGCCAGCTAATATTGTTTCAGCATGTGAAATTTTCCATGTACGTAGGGACCACTAGCAACTGCTGCAGACCTCATTTGAAAACACATAGTGATGGCAATTAAAAAGGTACGAGGGTCTTCTGTCCTCAGGCTGGTTTGATGAATTCAGTGCCAATCGTATGAAAAGTGCAGTGGCAGCTCTCAGACCTCTCATCCTGTCAAATATGAGCCAAACATGCGACAAAGACTGAAGGAAAGACCTAAAGAAATTATTCACATTGGTCATTTTAAATGCTGAAGAATTCACTCCATTAATGCAAGTGACTCTGTGACCTGAATTTCATGAAGCCTCATTTCTGATGTAACGAATTTTCAACTCTTAAAGCAAGGGGGCATCATATTTGTTTGGAACATAGCTACGACTGGGAGTAAAACGAGTGATGTCCTTCAAACTGATGGACAGTGGAGAGGTCTGGTTTGGCTAGGTTAAGGTTGCACTTTTTAAATGCAACCCACACAATTTCTGACATTCAAAGGACAAGTTGAGCCCTCACACATGAGGTCATCACCAAAAAAGCTCCTGCTAAACTTGATCATGTCTACAGGCAAGCACGCAGAGTAGTAGAGCTTGCCTCACATTTAAGTAAATGCACCTGCATTGCACAGAATCATGGATGTTACAGAAGAGATGGCAAATACCAGGAAAAAAAGCCTGTTAGGTCATCTAGTCCTTAACTTTCCCCTTTAGAATGATTATTTGAGCTACAGGACCACCAATGACTGGTCGCCAAATAAGATTTATTTGGGGCCCATTCTCTTTAATTATGCAAGTACAAAACACAACACTCAAATCCCAGTGTGAAGCTTTTTAGAGTTAGGTTGTTATGTTCCACATGTAGTGAAATCCTGCATTCCGTAAGGAGCTTTGCTTGGGGGTGAGGGTAGGAATTTAAATTTGACCCCTTTTGGAGGGCACATTCTGTGCTCCCAGCCCCGGGAAGCACTCACTTTCCCTCCCCCACCCCACCCTGAGAAGAGCTTGCGCCCTCTCCCCCTCGGTCCTGGGAGGAGCTTGCTCTCTCCCGCAGCCTCGGCCCTGGCTCCCATTCACGCTTACCTCCCTGCAGCCCGCCTCAGCCCTGACAGGAAATTCTAGATCCATTGCTCCAATTTGGATCTGTCTCCATAGGAAAGCCAGTAATTTGAACTTCCTGTCATTATTTCATTCAAAAAAGGAGTTATTTCCTCTGCTTATTTATTATCTATGGTGATGACTATTTGCTGTGTTGAAGCTCTTCAGTGAGGAATTGATCCCACTTGCATTCAAGTCAAGGAACAACTTCAAGTGACTTAATTGGTGCAGGGATCAAGCCGTATTTAACTACATACATTGCCTTGGCTTTCTGGCTGTGGATCTTAGTGTCATCTTCTGTTGTAACACACTGTGGGTAATGAGCAATCTGCCCCTTGCTCACTTTACTTCCATTGTTGAGAGTAACCTACCTGTGAAGGGAAACATACCAGTGGAAATAATCATTGCACAGATAATTGTTTGCTCACTTTGGGGCTGACCCACTGCTCACTGAAGTCAGTGGAAAGACTCTAATTGATTTCAGTGGGTACTGGGTAAAACTACTCAGGGCACCACTGAAGTCAATAATAAAATTCCTATTAACTTCAATCAGGTCAGGTCAGCTGCCTTTAGTCCACTATGGTCCTAGTTAGATTCTCAGTCTCTGTAATGAGTTAAAAGCCCACTCAACCCATTCAAGTCAATACAGGGAGGACTCTAATTTCCTGATAAATCCACTATCTGGCCACTATCCGGAAGTATCTTAGTATCTCAGTACTAAGCTTTTTGGGTGAATAGACTATCTACTGCTCCTGAAAACATTATGATGCATAGGGTTTGCAGCAGCTTTGGAGAAAGATATATTTTTTTTTTTAGGTGAAAGTACCTGGTGGTTGAACCTGGCCAACAGCAGTTATTTAATACAGGCAGGTGCCCTCTTGTTTTGGAAGAACGTGGGTTTTATCCCAGGCCTCATCAATATTCACTGACTCTGGATTACTGGCTCCTTGCACCCCCTATTTCTTTTATATCTTTTATTCCCTTGCATTTTTTTATTCTGTTGTCTGTCTATTGTTGTTGCCTCTTTGAAAAGATCAATGAACAGGTGCTACAGTCTTGGCATAAAATCAGCCCCTATTTTCCTTTACACTTTAAAAGACTTCATTATTATTATTGTTCGTAAGAGGGATGTTTGTATCTTCTTCCTCGCCTTCAGCCCCCCTGTAGCTAAACTTTCTGATGGGGCTTTGTGCTTAAAAGGAAATTAAGTGCAAAGAATGCACAATTTGACTTAAAGCATATTGATACTGTAAAATGAAGGGCTATTTAATGCATTTTCTGTTCCCAGTGAAGTGCCAGTGTAAGGAACAGTGGGGGTTGCAAACAAGTTTCTGAAAATGGCATTGTAGTAGCAAAATATATATCTGTATGAACAGTAGCTCCTTTATCCTCTAACGATTTTGCAACATTGTTTCTCTTTTGTTCCCTTCATTAGTTTTCTGTGACCACAAAGGAATTTCAGTATCAAAGGTGAGAAAGACCTTCCCGATGTTTTTGATACGGCGACTTGCAACACACCATTAAGTCTTGTGTGGAAAACGCTTCTTAGGCTATGAAAACACTCCAGTCAGTTTGTGTCATTACTCAGGTTGAACTCCTTACAGGGAAAAACTCACAAAACTGCTTCCGGTGAAGAAGAAAATGGCTATATGTTATACTGCTATCGCTGCTGGAATTAGAGACCAGTTCCCAACTACTGTGAGTATTATAACAGCACTCCATCATGCTGCTGTATTTCTAGATCTCGTTGTATTTCCATTAGGGGTTGAAATACTGGGAAGCCTTATTTATTAATATCTGAAAAGTGCTTTGAGAGCTGTGATTAAAAGGCATGTTTCTGAAAGCTTTCATGTTATCACTAGGCACAGTGGCCGTGATACTCAGCTCCAGAGAACTCCGCTCTCAGTCACCTCTATGCTTCTTCCAGTCATAGAGTGGTTTGATTGGAGGCCAAACCATCCCTCATGCAAGTTAGAGTAAAACAGCCACAACATTATAACTTGCATTGGCTAGAATGGTCCCCCAGGGCAGCGTTTCTCAATGACTGGTCTGTGGATCAGCGTCAGTACGTGAGGGCTCCCTGGCAAAGTTTAGGAAGACAGCAAGATGGTTACTGGTATCAAAGAGGTTGAGAAATGCTGTCCTAGAGAATTCAACAGAGTGCATTGTGCTTGGTCTTTGGCTCTAGAACACCCCTTCTTCCCCCGACTGGTCTCAGCTTCTCCCTGATTTTTGTCACACCAGGTATCCCCCATGCTCCAAAATGCCAGTTTTAAGGTCACTTCGCACCATTGCTATAGTGCCAGTATGTATGGGAAAGCGAGAATGTTCTACTGCCTACATTGTGAGGATGTCCCAACTCATACAAATAAATCCTTCATAGCACACTATCCCATTCTGTGTACCTCTTTTTCCTCTCTCATCTGGATGTTTTATAGGTATGAACTTGGGAGGTGACACACAAAACATATGGGGAAAACAACAGTCATTTATGCAGGTCAATCTATGTAAGTTACACAATACCTGCTGAATATAGCATGGCACAAAGGTGAAAGAAAGCCATGTTAGAAATAGTTGAGAGTCTTCAAAAGTATTATTTATATGATTTTCTAGATCTCTGCACTTGCAAAGCAGACTGCCCTACTTGCTATGAGTTCAATTCACTGGGCCCCAGAGGGAGGGAAAAAAGTATAACAAATACATTTTAGAAACCTCAAAATTCACCTAAAATAGCTTTGGTTCTTTTGTTATATAACAAAAAGAAGTGGCAGTTTTAAGATCCAATATTTCAGGACATCCCAGAACTAGATGTGAGAGCTAGAACAGTAGAAGCACTTAGACTCTTTCAAACTGGAAGAAACTTTCTAACATTTAGAGAAATATTTTCTGTGCTTAAAATGGGGAATACCAAGGGAACTAGCAATAATTCTCAAACTGATAGAAACATTTTCATTGAAACCCCTGTGAAGCCACAAATCATCCTTTTCCAGTCTCAATTGTTCATGAGATATCAGACTATACATCTGATAGTGGTATTGTTATAAAACTGGAACTGATTTTTAGCTATCCTGCACCTCAGCACAGTGTAATTTGGGAGCAGGAGGGAAATTCCATTTGTGGGGTGGAGAAGACAAGTTTTCTCTGACAGTATTTTCTATTGATCAATTGATTGATCTATTAACCATATCTGTTTGAAGCTATTCTAATGGTAGATTAGACCCTGGCTAAGATCAATGGGCAAAATGTAGGTGAGGTGGTCAAAGATCCATAATGAAAGCTAATTATAACATAGCTTTCCAATTTATCACATATATCCATAATCTATGGCATTATTCTTTTTACTTTCCTAATTGTTAATCACATTAAAACTTTTTAAAAATGTATATGGGGGAACCCTTTTAATGTCAGTAGGAAGTCCAGTCAGGCAGTGTGTTTTTTTTTTTTTTTTTTTTTTTTTTTTTTATCAAGGATCAAACAGATATTTGGATCACACTTTATATAAAGAATATTTTTATCAATGGATAATAAATGATGAATTGTTTAGATAAATGGTTATTGTTATATATTCTTGTGGTGTCTAGCATGCAAAAAAGCTGCTTAGAACTATACCTTACAATCATCTATAATACATGCTTATTATATGTTTATGAATACTTTATAACAATGTGTAAATATATCATTTATATACATGGCAACCATTATTTGGAGACCGTACCCTCCAACAGGGCTGGGTTCGAACTGACATTTTCAGCCCTCTTTCTTAATATTTAGTCATTTGGGTTCTCCTACCCATAACCGACATCACTAACTTCTTCCTAGATAGAAAGCATCTTAAAAATTAACAACATGAATCTCAAGGGATTTCCTTACTCAGGCAAAACTCCCACTGAAGTCAACTACTGAGTCCTGATTAAAAGTCTGGGGGTTTCGCTTGAGTAAGACCTATAGGATTTGATGGTCTACTGATTTTTAGAACTGACTGTATATCACAGTTACATGTTTGAAATGCTATTCAAACATCAAGGGCTGGTTTGTGCCTTTAGGCACAAGGTGCATGAGATGTTCCATCTCAGGGTGTTCCAGCTTCTTCCTCATTCTGGTCAATAATTTGTTGTTGGGTTATACCACCAGCAAGTGATGACACCCCTTGTGCTATCTAAGTTGTGCTGGCCCATGAATATGGAAGGGGTGCTAAGGCTATGTCCATTCCTCACCATTTATACATACAAAAGCTGAACCAGTAGCAACACTTAGAAAGATCTGGGGAAGCCCCTGCCGGGTGTAAGGACGGGTTCTCAATTCTTATTTTTTGTGTTTAGATATTTAGTGCAATTCACAATCTAGCCCTCTCCAAGAAACTGAATTACCACTTCAGTTACATTATTTGTTAAAACAAAACAAAAACGTTCACAAACTAAGACTTTAATAGATTTTCAGCTCCTCGGTCTCTGTAAAGTCTCATCTCCATGTGGTCTCACCTCAGCAGAACTCCAATTATTAATGATTATTCATTATTTGTATTACCTTAGTGCCTTAGCGTCTCAGTCCGTGACCAAGACCCCATTGTGCTAGGTGCTGTACAAACAGTCCCTGCCCCAAAGAGCTTGCAGTTTATAAGATGAGAGGCGACAGATGGGGAGTGCAAGGAAACAATGGGACAACATTGTCTAAACAGACCAAAGTTTTTGGTGGAAGAGTAAAGTTTGGGATTCTAATGGCTTTCAGGAAAAAAACAGACTGCAGGACAGCAACAAAAAGTTAAACTTGCCTTCTAGTATTATGGTCCTGTCCCTGACTGAACTGATAACCTTTGTTTATGACACAGAGACCAACTGATTGATTAATTTTTTTTATTTAAACAAGCCCTCTTGCAAAGAACACAGTTACATGATAAAGTGCCGAAGAAGAAGGAAGATGCACTGATGAGAAACAGACTTCACAGCCATTAGTATCTATTGGCAATTGATCAGGGCATCAGTAAGCAAAGGCCTAGAAATTCAGTGCGTGAGAGGTACAGAATGATTAGTGTGTGTAAAGACACTTGATTTAATCTGGTTCAAAAGGGGTATTTCCCATGAAAAGGCACTTTGGTCAGAAGGCAACAAACTCATTAGTACAAAAGCAAGATCCCATGTAGGGCGCCTTGTCAACAGGAGATGTGAATATATTTTTCAGGAGATACATTCTTCAATCAATAGCTTCATGTCAAGACTCCCAGCATGGTCTCACCTGGGGCCTTAGTTTATCTAATTAGTTGCTTTTGAGGACTGCTCTGTGTCCAAACCTTTATCATATTATTGTAAGAATATTACTAATAATTTGTCTGGGGGGAGGAGGAATCTGTTCTTTAGAAAAGACACAGGCCCTAACTGCTTGTTGAAGAACAGAGACTTTTGTTTAGTCCGTAATGCTGGTTTTGCTGCAAGTTGGTTCTTCAGGGCTCAAGTTTAAGCATACCTGAAACCACTTCCTTTTGAGTGTAGAAAAATGTCATCTTGACTGAGGCATGTGAGTTAACTCCTATTACACGTACACTGAGTTAAAACGACATCGCTTTTCACTCTCGCCCTGGGACCTAATGGGCTTCAGCACTTGAGATGTGAAAGACCAATAACTTAATCCACTGTTTGAAGCAATCCCTATTTTTCAAGTAGTGCTGTCTTTGATTAAGCCACTGTAAAGCTCAGCAGAGCTGTGTCCAGTCAACTTATATTCTTTCAAGTAAAAATGCCATTTTAAATGTAACGTAAAACGTCAGACTTATTGCATTTTTCAAAGAACACTGAGTACTGTTTATTTACTTCCAGCCCAATTTAACAGCCACATGGCCAGTTAATAACAATCTACTGCCTGGGCATATTACAGGAATGGATGTGTTTTAAAGAACTAAAATGATTTATAGATTAAGAATATTGGGCCAGATTTTTAAAAGTATTCGGGTGCCGACAGATGCAAATAAGTGCCTAGTGGTTCTTCGAAAGCTCCTAACTCCCATTGGTTTCAGGGAGTTAGGTGCCTAACCAGCTTAGGTGCTTTTGAAAAACCCATTAAGCATCTACCTGAACCTTAAAGACATCTAAATACTTTTATAAATATGGCCTATTGATCATAGCAATTAACAAAGGAGCAGCAGGTCTGTCATCTTATATATTAATTTCATATCATCCTGGGTGAAATCCTTGCTCTGTTGCAGAAAAGAGACATTTGCTATTGACTTCAATTGGGCCAGGATTTCATCCCCTACATTTTGGTGCTTATGAAAGTGAGAGGCTGATCAAAATAGCTCTGCCAACAGCACAGCAATCCACTACTTAACCTACAGCACCCCAAAGGATACACTAGTCCTGGTCATTTCCTGGGCAAAGACTATCCAACAATGAGAAATTGTTTGATATGGAAATGTTGGCGTGTACACAGCAGCACCAGGTTGGAACACCACCTCCACCAGCTCATTTCATTTGCTGGAATCCGATTTGGACCTAGGTCTGCCAAAGAAAAAGACCGATGAGATCTGGCAAAGACCAATGATGTCACCTGCTTCACCTCTGTTCCCTACACTAAAAAAAAGCACAGCTTCACCAGGACTTCAGGTGATCAACTCCATATCTTAGAAATTGAGGCACTGACCAACTATATTATCAAGTCAATTTCGTAAGGTTTGTAGCCCAGGGCAGAATTTGTGTGGGGGTTGGGGGATGCATGATGTGTACTGGCGTGGGTGGTTTCTTTGGCCCTTTGATCTCAATTGCTCAATACGAAGCAGCTGAAGGAACGGTATTTTAAATATGTGTATGTGCGAAAGGGATAAAGTTAAAGTTAGGCAACCAAATACATATTTAGGCAGCTAAGTACAAGCTGCTTGAACTCAAACTTCAGTAGGCATTATGGATCCTCAGCGCATCTAAAAAGCAAGTCTTTTTTACATAGATGCCTAAACATAGCCCTTAATATTGGTTACTCACGTTTGAAAATGTTGACCGGGATGGATTCAAGCTGTGAATTCAAGCCGGTGAAGTTTTACCAGAGGTGATGAATGGTATCTTCTCAGCAGACATGGGTTGTGAATTCTGCATGCCATGTCTACAGTCTGGGAACCACTGGCAGCGGTGAGTGGAAACACTGACGTTTTGCTTCTTCCACCTGCCAGCGCAGAGGAAATGAATGTCATGCATTTTAGTTGCAGAGTGTTTATGAAGCCAGAGGTATGCCTAATACAGTAAAATCTAATCCCACTAGTAATTTCTCCCCATATGTGATTGTATACCTGGCACGTGAATTGACCATTAAGTCAAGTGCCAGGTAGCTGGAACACATCAGACCAAATACCAGAATGCACTGGGAAGCCAAACAAACTTTCCTTCTACATGGTATTCATGGGAAGAAGAAGTTTTCTCTCTTGGAGGTTAAAATATTTGAAAAGTTTGGTCCCATCTAAAATTCCGTTTGTGCAGTGCAGTTCTAACATTGTTTACCTGAAATGTTTCTATAATTCGTAAACTTTGGAGTTTCAGGTTGGTGATTTGCGAGCAGCAGATTGCACTCTCCTGAACTAAATCTAACGAGTGCCACAAAGTGAAAATAAACTGGAGAGACTTGAAATAAAAATCACTTCAAGAAATCTAAGCGTGGTGCGTTTTTTTGTTTTTTTTTCCCTCCCACTTTAAGCCAACTAAACTCCCAACACATTCTGATCATCTCACCACAGCGTGTCTGTGCTGGTGACAACTGATTCATGTGTATATTTGCATATCCCCTCAGTGCCAGCAGCAGAATACAAAATGGGTCCTCCTGCTCTGGCAGATGACACAGCGCTGGCAAATCAGGAGGAGCTGTCAAAAACAGCTGTCCATTAAAAGAGTTTGCTGAAACAACTAAGAGCTGTTTGAAAATGCTAGGTGGTAGAATTTAATTGGAGTAGCAACTGTTCAAAATTAAGATGAAAAGGACCAGTCGGTAAATGGGGGTTTTAGGTTTTTTGTTTGCTTATTTTTAAAATGCATTTATTTAGGTTTTTACAAACTATTTAAGTTTGCCAGTTTCTTGTGGCTCCTTGTTCATGTTGCATCTCATATATCAGTAAACATGGTCATACCCATAAAATGTTCTTTTACAGATTAAGACTACCAAATCCAAAATCACAACTCAGGACTTTTTATTTTTCTTATATTTTAAAAATTTCTTGACCTGGTTTCTAAGATCAAACTTTTGAAAAGTGGCGTTCGTGTGTGTGCGCAAACAGTCACATGGCTCTTTGGGAATACTAGTAGCATGGTGGATTTCATCAGCTGGTGCATACTAGTGATAAAATGCATATACACAAAACCCAAGCTCAAATTCTCCTACCTGGGCTCTCAGCCGACGGAGCCTAGTGCATATACATCACAGTTTGCAAACTCTGCCTGCATCTAAGTACACAAAGTTGCATGCACACAAATAAAGGCTGAATTTGGGGCCCTTTCAAATATGCCCCTTAAAATGAATCTATTCTTGGCGATAGACACCAGTGCACTGACCCAGAATAAAGAAATCCTTGTTTGGGGCTTGATTCAAAGTCCATTGACGTCAGCGGTAAACCCTGCGCTGACTTTAGTGGGCTTTGGATCGGGAAGAAATGCAAGATGGGTAACAGAAGCACTGCCTTCCTTTGAACACACAGTTTTGGACAACGTCCCTCCAATCTCCCTTGTAGAGCCCCCCCTGGGGGTGAGAGTGGCTAATTTAATCTCAAAGGCCTATTGTGTCCTTCGTTCTTCTGTTATCTGAGAAGTGCTGGCCTGTGGTGCTCTTCGATGCCAAAATAAAAATAATTAAAAACCCAAACAGGGGACATATCAATGTCAACAACATTTTAAATTGTACATTTGATTCTTTGTATTTGTTTAACCTATAGCTTTTCATTAACACCATGGCACATTGCAAACACCTCTATTTTATAAATCCCCCCCTCTCTCCCATTCATCATTTGCTGTATGACAGATATATTCCATTATAATATAGGTGTGAGGCAAAGGGTAGTTTTTAGTTAGGGCTTTGGTTTGGGATTCAGAAGATCTGGGTCCAATTCATGGCTTTGCCACAAATTCCCTGTATGACCTTAGACCTTTAGATCTGATTCAGTAGAGTAAATTCAGCACTTGCTGATGTCCATCACTATTTACCTAAGCACGCACTTATGTGCCTTAAACATGTGTTTAAATTTAAAAATGTGTTTAAGTGCTATGATTAATCAGATCCTTACTCTCTCTGTGCCTCAATTCCCGTGTATGAAACGAGAATAATGATCCTTTCTTTCTTCTGCTTTATGTCTGCTTTGTCTATTTTGGTTCTGAACTCTTTGGAACACGGATTGTCTCTTACTTTCTGGATTAGAACAATGAGGCCTCAAGCTCTGTTGGGGAATATTCTGAATGATAAATAATGAAAATACACATGAGACGCTATATGTTACTATCCTCAGACTCATAATTTCTCTTTGGATGGCCTAAAACAACATTCAAGAATTGAGAGTAGTCAGGGACATTTATCTGCAAGATCTAGTAAGTTTTAGCATTGATATCATTACTGGACTTTTACCTTTATTATAACTTTTTAGTTAGTTGTCACACTCTCTTTTAAAAAATAAAATAAAATCTGCTTTAAAATGTAAACATAAAGCTAGAACAATAAATCTACATATGTGCTGGTACTAAAATGAAATTTTCTGTGCTGAAAGAACAAAGAGAAGTTGAAACTTTACAGTAATGCCTGTGACTACAAGTATATGGCTCAGTGTATGCAGAACACTGCAGCCAGAAGTAGCTGTGACAGCTGGTGGGTTAGTAAACAGATTTCATTTTAGTTTTTTTTTTTCTGAAAATTATACAATTTTTTCCTTTAATATGATTCTTCTCTACATCTTTTGTTTCCATTCAATTATGAGACTATTTCCAGTTTGTATCCAAGCTCCGCTAAATATTTTATTGGACTTAAAACAGATAAATGAACCAAAACAAACAAACAAACAAAAAATCATTTGTCACATTCAAGTGAAGTTCATAATCTGTTGAAATTATATAGAAATATAGGTCTAGTACCTAACATAGGTTGGAAGAGAATGGGGGTAAAGAGAGAGAAGATGTTAATAGATACACACAGTCAAACACATGGATACTAGCACGTCTCAGTCCTCTGAGGGCTTTTTTTTTATTATTATTTTGAGCAGAGTTTTGTTTGTGTCTTCACTTCCACTCTGAAATTTCCTCCAGGACATTTCTGCTTTTATCTCTCCGCACCTCCTCCCGCATCCCTAAACTGCTCAAAATCTCTGCTGACTGAGGTAGACTTGAGAAAAAATAAAAAATGCTGAAACAATCCAGAAGAAATTACCTAATGGCATAAAAGGTATCCAGACTGTTGTTGTCTATTTCTTTGCATGGATATTTATATATCTATACTATGATATATAGGGGCAAAGGGTGAGAAATAGTTCTAAAATAGGTTGAAGTAGAGACAATTTCAATTAAAAAATCTTAATTTACGTTTGTATTAAAGAACTGTGCTTAAAGATCTGTTTTATGTCAACTACCTTTTAACTGTTCATTGGCTCCAGGGGTAAATTTTGAGCCAGTCACATACACAGCTCCTGTTAACAGTAATCAGGACTGTTCACACAACTCCTTGTGTGGAAGATGTCGCCTTCAGGGAATAGGCAACAATGCTTTTCATACCTAAATAACACACACACACAAGCAGATCAGTGCAGAATGGCTAGGAATGTTCAAAGAAGTAAAATAGTTTAATTTCTAGCCTTGCTCATGCAACTTCCAACTGCAGTACTTGGAGAGAAAAAACAACCAACCAACCAAACCAACACTCCACAATATGAAATTGTAATATACCTATATGCACCCAAACTTGGGAGATGGTATTTGCCTCCTCCGAGAAGTGTGATGGCTCATAAGACTGTTCAACACTACGAGAATCAGTATCAGTGCTGGAATCAATCATTATTTTGGGAGTTAACATACCCTTTTCACTCCTCTTTGTGCAATCATCAAGTCTGGTTTTCATGTCCCTAAATAGTATTGTATATCATATTTTTCATGTGAGTTAGTATGGAAGTTGTAATATGGTCCACTCACTAATTCATGTATACGTCAACATGGGAACTCAGAAGTCTAATACTTTGCACGTACATTCCTAAAATATTTACATTAGAAAACTTCATTTTCTATAAAGGCCCTACATTGAAGAAAATTACATTTACTTACGTACAAATTAACTATGAACAAAAAGATTGTTCATTGCCTTTGCACTCATCTATATGTATTGCAACATTGAATAATCAGATTCTCAGTCACCCAACACAGTACATGTGCCACAGTAAACACACAAAGAGAAGACTAAGCCCTTCACACACACACACCCCGAAATCTACCAACTTTCTCTCACTACCCAGCTTCACAAAGGTCCTTGTGAGTCAGGGTGAAAAGATGAGCCTTGCTGAGGGAAAATACCATTCAAAGCTGGAAATGCAGAATGCTCTGGTCCCATTGATTCTGAAGCTAAATCAATACCAATGTTTCAATGCCTGAAACATAGATCAGAAGCTTCCAGTGGATTCAATCTTGCAATAGCAGTGTATTTTATTATTGATAACTAGGTCACAGAGTTAAATTTAAGGGAAGCAAAGTAAATCAGTGCATTAATTTAAGTGGCATTCCTAGAAGGAATGAAGAACTTTGAACCACAGCTGAGATAAGACACTTTGCCTTTGTGAAGAATTAGCCTTTAGAGTTTAAGTCCCAGGCAGTTTCAGGAAGAATTATCAAACTTCTTACTCAATCCTTCTACTAACTACAGGTATTGGAATTCCCTTGGAACTTTGTCTCCTGGTTGTCTCTGATGAAGTATGTTGCAGCCCACAAAACCTTATGCCTGCAGAAATTAAATTTGTTAGTCTTTAAAGTGCTACAGGATTCTCATTGTTTTTGCTATCTCCTGTTTGGTATTCCACTATTTCACAATAGCTAGCACCATATATATAGATTTGAAGGAAACAAGAATATCCAGTACGTTTCAAACTCTGCATTATGTGTTATATTAGTCTAAATTGCAGTATAATTTGCTGATTTAAAAGGCACATAATGAAATGATCATTTAGGAAAATACACTGGTATCTTGTACGTTATAATTATTACTGAATCAAGACCACTGGATAACAAGAAGCCCACACTGGAGGTAAAGATAACAAAATATACAAGTTTAGGTAATTTAAGCCATTACACTGGAGTGTTGCACCAGTGATTATCATGGCATTGTGTCAGGCTAAAGACTAGAAAGAGTCTGCAGCAATTGTAAAGGCCCCAATAAAAGAGGTGTTGGATTGATTAAAAAGTGATGGGAAAGTCCACGAATTAACACTGGTTTTCTTTTAGAAAGTACTTTATATTAACAAGCATGTTAAATCAGCAGATCTGAGACAAACTCATGACCGTGTATTCTCTGCTCTTTGCACTACAATAATGAACTCATGGGTCAGAGTATCATACCAGTAGGGCAGAAGCTCTTCGCCTTCCTTGAAACAAACCCCTAAAACCAGTGCACACCAGGCGACTGAGAAGCCATTTTACCTAAGTAAAGCTGCTGTGATGGTTATCAGCAGGGTAAAATCCAAAAGCCGTCTCTGGGTCCAGCAGCATATGATGGGGTCAATTGCAGAGACAACACTGATCTCAGCCAGAGCAAAGGCGGCTGTACACACAAATGTAAATTGAGAAAGAAAAAAAGGGGGGTGGGGAGAAGAGAAATGAGGGATCATTCTTAAATCAAAAGCTGTGACAGGTCACACTGCTCACTCATCTGTGTGTGCACTTCGTGATTCTCATTCACTTCTTCTGGATTCTCAAACAAAGTGCAGAGTCCTAAAAATATTTGGAACTATTACAAAGCATAAATTAATAATGTGTCGGGAAAATGGAAAAAGGTGCCTTGGGCCTACTTAGCGCACAAAATGATCTCAACCATTATTCAACAATGATATGAAGATCTTTTATTTCATTTCTTCTTAACAGTTCCCTGTGTTTGCTATCATTTCTTGCCCAGCACCGTGTCAATAATTACTAAATTAGCAGGACGCCTGTACAATTTCAGCTCAAGTGTTATTACTGACAAGTCAAACAAAGAAAGCTGATCGAAAAGATGGGACTCCATCTCCTTATTTAAATGGACCGTGTTCACAGAAGAAGATTGAAGCCCCTTTTTCTTCAAAGGAAAGAGGGAAGGGAATAGTTTACATTTTGTGCTGCTCAAGGACACAGAGTCAGAGGAAATGCCTTTTTAATGTAAACCTCTTTTCATTTCCAGGGGACAAAAATGAAGGTTATTTAAAAGAATCATGCTTGGTGGAAGAAGTAATTACATTTTTTTTTTCAAATCTCAGAGGAATAGTGCTTTTATATTTCCCCAAGATGACCCAATTTGCTCCCTTAAATTTAAGTGTGCTGACTCCTTTGAACTGCATTGTTTTTAGTGTCTAAAGATACTCCTGCCATACTCCACCGGTGATGGTTTAGGTCTCATGCCAGTCTCCCAAATAGTCATAACACTTTTCTTGGTCTATATGGCCAATGGGTTGAAACTGTAATATCCACTCACAGTTCTTTCCAAAATATTCCTGGGAAACACCCGCATTTAGCTAATGCTCTGAAACATTTACCTCTTGGATATCCAAATTTAAAAACCTTAGATTAAAGAGACAGCATTTATTATAATTCTTAATAAAGATCTCATGATGTTGAGATTAGTTCCAAAGCGTTTCTATGTTTATGGCAGTTCCCTGGCCTCACTGGATTTTTTTTTTAACTTTACCTATTCAATGTTCTTTTAGGGGCAAAATATGTTACATTGACTTAAATGTTTCTAAAAGTACATCAGTGGTGAGAGAAAGCGGATGTGCCTAAAATTGTGAAATATAGGTGCAGTTCTGTAACCCCTTCTCACAGGAGTCATTTCTACTCACAAGAATAGTTCCATCAACTTTAGTGGGACATTTCACATAAATAGGAACTACTTTGGTGAGGAAGAATTTGCAAGATCAGGCTTTATATTCAACAGGTATCTAAACTGTTTTGAAGTTCAAAAATGTTATATTGTATGATGTTCAGGTCTGTTTAATGCAAATCACCTGGCCCATCTCTGTTGAAAGTCTGACGGGAAGAGGCTTTTTCCATAAGTGCTTCTCCAGTACTTTCAATTTGAACTAAAGGTAGGAAGAGTAAAGAAAACTATAAAAACGTAAAACAAAACCACAGACTGACCATTTGCATTGTATAAACATTTTTGCTAATTTTGCTACCATCGGTGTTTGTTATTGGTCAGTCCTGTCCCTCCAAAGCATAAATTGATAACATTTGAGTCCAACTACCCTACACAATGACAATGAAATACATTAGAGATGAGGTAGAATTAAAGTCTCAGACCCCAAAATAGAGTGCCCACTTTTGAAATACTGACCCAGTCTTGAAATCTGGAGACAGTTGAATGCACCAGCTTGAAATGGTCTCTAAACCAAATGCAAATATATATTTGGGTGTTGTTTTAAAGAGCACCTTTCCAGGAACTCACATAGCCAAATGCAGATATAAATATGGATTAGGAAGCTCTTTCAGGCTTAACAATTCCCCTTTTCTCTCTTTTCCAGTAGGCTTCAGCTGAAAGGAGAGTTCTAAACTTTAATGCTGGAGGTGTTTTCTGGGTATTTGCAATGTGGTCTAGTAATAGTGAAAATTACATATTTAAATCTCACCTTTCATCCAGAAGGATCCCAAAGCGCTTTATACGAATCATTTATTAATTCCTCTTCTTATTATTCTTGGTCTGACATTATTTGGTCTGGTTTTGTAACAGGATGAAATGATTGTAATGTAAGGTAGAAGGACCCCACATCTGTCGGAATCTGAAACTTTGATTTACAATCGCTCATAGTACAAAGACAAAGAGACATTCAATGAAATTGAAAAGCAACAAATTGCAAATCGATATTTGGACATTTTTTTTTTGCACAAGGAATGAATTAATCTACAGAACTCATTGCCACAAGATATTACTGAGTCTAGGAGTGCAGCAGGGTTTTCAAAAGGATTAGACATTTATATGGCTAAGAAGAACATTCAGTTACTTTAGATAGGACAAGATGTTTTTAGAAGGGATATAAATCCTCATACTACAGGCAACTACTATCCGAGATTAATCAGAATTTTCTCCGTGGGTTGGTTATTCCCAAATCTTCTACTAGGAGGGTCTGATACATCTGGCTCTGGTCACAGTCCAAGGAAAGATACTAGACAATGTGGAACTGGTCTGATGCTGTATAATACCATTCACCACTTCAATACAGCAGCGACTATTTAACAACGAACAACACCAATAGGCATCAGGAAATGAAGTACCACATTCTACTGAAAGTGCTAGGGGAATTTTCTGGTAGGAAGAGTATAATTATCCCAACTGGAATTGGACTAGGACGCTGGATTTAACATCCATGATCTTGTAAAAACTAGTAAATAATTCCACCTAGCTAGGATTTTAGCTTTGCATCAAACCCATACGAAGTCACTTTCAACAGCAAACTGCTGGGAGCATGAGCAAAGTAATGCCAGCTAAAACATCTACTTTATTTCTCCATATGAAACATTCCCCCTTATTCTCAGGTTCCCAAACCCATTCAGGCCACTTCTGTGTTTCAAAACAACTTTGATGGGAAACGAATTTTATTAATGACAGAATGACGTTTCCTTTTAAACAGAATCAGTGGCAGTGTTTACTTTGGCAAGGAACAGATTTAGTGCTCGTTAAACCCTTTTTTTGTTGACTTTTACACTCATTACATGCTGTTGCCACAACTCACAAAATTACTAACACAAAGCCAGATAGCCAAATGGGTTCTAAAATCTCTGTTCGTGGCCTCTGAGTCACGTCAGCAGAACTTACAATTTAAAGCAATGACATTCTGAAGAACAGAGCAGCATCCTAAGGCAATAGTTCATAGCAGATTATGCTGTAATATTAGTTGTGTGTTAGGGTGCCTTTTTATTATTTAAAGTTACAGAAGTAAATTTGAAAGATTTTTTAAAAATTGTCCTAGTGTTTATTATTTTTTATTAATCATATTAGTTTATTAACATTTTCAATTTCAAAACCAGTAACTAAACATTGATGTATGGAATATAATACTGACATACAACATACAAAAGAAATGAGGTGGCATATGTGTGTGGGCACATATATACACGCCTCCTGATTCTCATTTATACTATGGCCCCTTTACACTGTGCTGGCAGTGTACACAAGTCTTACGGTGGTGTAAATGTGTAAAAGAGGCCCCTTCACACTGCTCCAGAGAATTTATCTTAAGACAGCCTTCTCTATTTCTGCAGGGTGGCATTTTCAAAAGGGCCCCACATTTGTCTAATTTGGCATGTACCAAAGTCTGCGGCAATTCTTTTCCAAAAGTTATGCTCTAGCTCAACCCCAAGTTATGTAGCCGTCACTGCATGACCTTTAATGGCCTGTGTTATGCAGGAGGTCAGACCAGATGATCATAATAGTTCCTTCTGGCCTCAAAATCTATGAAAATCCCTTTTCTTTAGATAACATGCACACACCCATCCACTTATACATACATCTTAAAATGTGTGGGCATGATCATTTCTTATGACAGTGAAAACCACAAGAGAGGAGAAAAGGCAGAAGAACTCACCAAGAATCCCCTCAGGGAGCTCTCTGCAAACTGATGTACCAAAAAGATGTTTAAATTTCTGTAGAGTTTGCCAGGGGGTAAACCCCCTTCCCGCTCTCACTCATGGAAATCCAGATCCCCTTCTCTTCTGGTCCATTCTGGTTCACAGAATGTTTCAATTGACCCATATCTGTGTTGTTCAAGGGAAAAGGCTTAATTAGAAAAAGTTTGTCCAGAACTCACACCTATTTCTTTCCAGATAAGTCTTTGCAGGATCACTGTTTCCATGTATGATGGAAGCAAAATCAGTGGTTCTATAGTGGTGTTTTCTCTTCAGCAGGGATTGGGGTGAGATAGGATGAGGATTTAGTCATTTATGTTATTTTGAATGTTCTTTTTAAGACACTGGGGGCCAGATTCCAAGTTGGTGGAGAAGAGTGGAGTTCCACAAATCGATGTCTATCTGTACCTGCTGAAGTCCCAGCCCTCAACATTTTCAGTGTATTTTCAAGCTTCTATCCCCAATATTGAATGCTATGATGTTTGACATCAAAGATTCAATTATATGTGGGTTGCTTCTAAACAAAAGGTTTTTTTAATTGTTTCAGATACACCATCTGTTTCTAATCAAAACCATGTGGAAACTGGAAACCCTTATAAACATCGCCCTAGGTTTCTTTTTGAAATGAAATAAGCTTAGTGGTGAGGGGTGGAACTTCAAAGGGTTCAGAGGTGCTGTCCTTATTCAAACCTACATGAAGCTTGTTGGTCTTATTGAGCTAGCAATTTCAAGGGAATTTTGCTTTCACGCAAGACTTCTAATTTTCATTGGAGTGAGAAATACCATGAAAATTGCCTTTTCCATTATATTTTAGTTTCTGGATAAAGCCAGAGAAGGCAGAAGTGGTCGTGAATTTTTTGAAAGAAAAAAAGCTTTTTGAATCTCAAGAAAGTAGTTAAATAAACGTCAGTAAATATTTTGGCTGAAATTCTTAGGGATGTTCTCATTTTATTGGAACTGTTTCATTCCTCCCTAGAAATAATTTTCCTTGCACTTCAGAGAATTTCTTAACTAACCAGAGTGCTGTTTACATTCCCCATCTAGGACTTCCTGTGTAGCCCCATTCTTCTCCTGAGAAATATACTACAGTGTAGCTGGCACGAGACAAAAAAAGAAAACTTCCTTTGTCCCAACACCAATGCATTTCAACAAGTCTTGTGAAGAAAGTTCAAAAAAGGAAAGAGAACTGAGAAAAGCAATAGTTGCAAGTGCTCTCAACAGCTATTGTAAAATTTCCTAAGGAACCAGAAACCTTCCAGCTTATAGAATCTATATTATATCTTCAAAATGAGAGCAGCATTTCAACAAAAAAACAAAGAGAAAAATCACTCACCAGAAAAATTTAACAAGTTCAGTTAACTTGAGGGTCAAAAAGGCAAAGTTATTAGTCCTTGGAGGAAGGAAGAGGTTCCCCTCTGTATCCACTGAGAACAGGTGAAAAGGAGTCATGCAACTGGGCCCCCAAACCTGCAATGATTTTTGAAAATCAAAGAGTGAATGGAAGCATCAACATTAAACTAAAAGCTAAAAACCCTTTCAGATCTTTGTGATTGTCCATATAATACTACTGGGCCAAATTTTTCTCTTAGTTATACTGGTGTAAATTCACAGTAACTTAATTGGCTTCAGTGGAATGACTTCAGTTTTACATTGTGTAACTAGCAGTGGAATCTGGCCCATTGCATTTAAAGTTTGGATTTACAGGAAGGGGGAAAAACTTGGATTTTAAACTATGATAATGAAAGACTAGAGAAGACACAACATGGTTATGGTTTAAATACAGCAGCTCTGAGTGAGAGCTGGACAAGAAAAAAATTGTTTAGTAGGCATGATATTTTTATTTTCCTTTACCCCTAAAGATTTACTGTGTGCAATTTCATTGGAAGTTATGGCTGCAAATCACTAAAATACTTCTGTGGTGAGTAACATCAACCTGTAGAGAGGACCATTATCATGCCGTTTTAAACACACTTGAATTTTTCAATACACTTTAAGGAAGATATTTTTAAAGGTCCACCACAATAGCATGGAGAACTAATATTCCAGACAACTAGGCCATCTGCTCCAAATAGGACAATTCAAGCACTGACATCTTTAAAACACTTTGTTCCTCTTTCCTCTCTGTCACTCAAAGGAAGGAGAAGGGAAGCCTTTTTTGTTTATAAAATATCAGGCTGATAAATGTATGAATATTTACCAGAGACCAAAGCATCTGACTTTCTGTCACAGAAGAGCTGGTCATCCCCTGGCCTTGACATCAAACGTCATCTCATCATGGCCGTAACTTAAATTGCTATGGTTTTGGGAAGGGCATAGGTGGGAAGAACATAAAAGCAGAGTCAGACCTCTAAAATCTTCCTTATTCCTTTATAACATTTCCTTTAAAACATATGAAAGTCATAGTTGCTAAATAAAAGTGAAAGTCGTTGGTGCCTGAATTTAAATTGAATATAATTGGATTCTTGTATGTTAAAGCACTCAGACACACAAAGCCAAGTATCTGCACATCAATAGGAAGGCAATAGGGTCACAAGATAACCTATAGTATATGTGATACATCTTCTTAAGGCTGTTCTTGGAAGCCAACGAATTCTCTTGTTACACACTGAAGTGGATGTCTCTTATTAAGGGGGTGTTTATAATGGTGGACAATGCAACTGAAAGCCTGAGCCTACAGTAATCTTCCATCAAATGTAGAGAGAAATCTAAGAGCCTAAAATAAATTGTGGCTGTACTCAACACCATAAAACATTTGAGAATATTTCTAGACCTGGTTGTGAGTATCAATAAATGTATCTGAACCTAGAGGAGTGGGCGAAGGGGAAGAAACTCTCTAAACTAATAAAGAACAGCTATCATTGTAATTAGACTCTACAGTTCCTAACATTTACTTTTCATGATAAAATTTCTTAAGATGCCTGAAACTAACTTATAATGAAGCTTGAAAAGGCAATGAAATGGAATATAGATGGATTATTCTGCATTTAATCAAGGTGTATATAAATATGCTATGCTAAGCACAATATTATGAGCATAACATAAATTTGATCCTTACAAAAATAAAGAAGGAGAAAATAATAAAATGAAATAAACCAATCCTAAAGTGGTAAAAAAGTTTTAAGTTTAAAATGTCTTTCCTTTAGCAGGCTGTCGATTTAGTAACAACCAATATGCCCAGCTCTTACTGTAAAACATATCAAATCCATAATCATTTAGCTGAAAATGGGATGTCGAAGACAGGGCAGCAGAGTCACTACTAATGCTGGTTACTAAGCAGATCAGCACAACCAAGCTCCTGAATTTCATAAGCTGAAATGGGCAGGTTTTTGATACAGAGACTTAATTTGGCAAGGCCAACTCTAGTGTATATCCCTTACACACACATAATTCTGCTTTAAGGCACTTCTTATTGCAGTACCCTCACTGACTTCCATACCGCTTCCAGACTGTATAGATTTTCTAAACTCATGCAAATTTACCCAAGGTGGCTCATTTTAATACCAATTCCCCAAATGCTGGCATTCTAATCATTAACTAATTGTCTCTGAGCTCTATTGACAACTCGGCCACCTTCTTGCTAATTTTGCTGACATGCTGGAGGCCTCGAAGAACTGAGTTAACCTTTCAATGTCCATTGAAGATCCACAGATCGGATGACGATTGATTGACCTGGCCTTTGTGTTAGATAAAACCTCATCAGCTTTCTGAGTGATTTGTGTAATGAGGCATCATTAATTGACAACAGGTAGGTGAGCTTAGATGTTCAATTCTTCATTTCTCTGGGTAAAACGAATGGAGAATTAGAATGTGCATTATGGGTGCAAATCTGAAAAATGTCTGAGGTAGGGACTCTGCTGTTAAGGAAATAGCAGTACAGATGCACATGTATAAATTGTAGTAAAATGTCAATATTGAGTGCTTAGGCTCTGCCCCTATTATCAGTTATATAAGCATGTGCTCTGCCCTCTGTTCTTAAATTATCTTCTGTGTGGGTCAATAGATAGATACTCTATATAGCATTAATCACTATGGAGGCAGGGCACAAGGGGAGAGGCAATTCTTGATTTTGTCCTAAGTGGCGCACAAGTTCTGGTCCAAGAGATGACTTTAGGTGAACAGTTCAGTAATAGCAACCTTAACATAATTAAACTTAACATCATTGTGGGGCAAAAATACCAAAGAAGCCCACCACACTAGCGTTAACTTCAGAAAGCGGAATGACACAAAAATGAGAAAGCTAGTGAAATGGAAACTAAAAGCAACAGTCACAAGGGTGAAATGCCTGCAAGCTGCTTGGAAACAAGAGGTTTTAGAACAATTGATAAATTAAACAGTAATAAGTCACAAGGACCACATGGTATTCACCCAAGAGGAACTCAAATTTGAAATGGAAGGACTAACTGTGGTAAAGAACCTATCATTTAAATCAGCTTCTGTACCAGACGACTGGAGGATAGCTAATATAAAACTGATTTTTTTAAAAAGGGTCCAGATGCAATCCTGGCAATTACAGATTAATAACCCTAACTTCAATTCCAGGCAGATTAGTTCAAACTATAGTAAAGAAAAGAATTAGACACTAGATGAACATGATTTGTTGGGGGAAGAGTCAACGTGGCTTTTGTAAAGGGAAATCGTGTCTCACTGATCTATTAGAATTCTTTGCGGGAGTCAACAAATATGTGGGCAAGAGTGATCCAGTGGACATGGTGTACTTGGACTTTCAGAAAGCTTTTGATAAGGTCCTTCTCCAAAGGCTCTTAAACAAAGCAAGCAGTCATGGGGCTAAGAGGGAAGATCCCTCATGGATCAGTAACTATTTAAAAGACAGGAAACAAAGGGTAGAATAAATGGTCAGTTTTTACAATTGAGTTAGGTAAATAGCATATCCCCTAAGGTCTGTACAGGGACCAAAGCTGTCTAAATGATCTAGAAAAAGGGATAAACTGAGGTGACAAAATTTGCAGACGATACAAAAGAACATGATAGTTAAGTCCTAAGCTGACTGCAAATAGTTACAAAGGGATCTCACAAAACTGGGTGACTAGGTGAATGGGTGACTAGGCAGATGAAATTCAATGTTGATAAATGCAAAGTAATGCATGCTGGAAAACACAATCCCAATTATACATTCAAAATAGTGGGGTCTTTTTGCGTAGGCTATTACCACTCAAGAAAGAGTCATGGATAGTTCTTTGAAATCATCTACTAAATATGCAGTAGCCGTCAAAACAGCTAATAGAATGTTAGGAACCATTAGGAAAGGGATAAATATTATGATGCTTTCATATATGCCACTATATAAATCCATGGTATGCCCATACCTGAATACTGCATGCAGTTGTGGTCTCAAAAAAGATATATTAGCATTGGAAAAGGTACAGAGAAGGACAACAACAATGATTAAGGGTCTGGAACAGCTTCCATATGAGGAAAGATTAAAAAGACTGGGATTATTCATCTTGGAGAAGAAATTACTATAGCGGGATGTCAGAGAGGTCTATAATCATGAATGGTGTGGAGAAAGTGAATAAGGACATTATTTACCCCTTCACATAAACACAAGAACCAGGGGTCACCCATTGAAATTAACAGGCAGTAGGTTTAAAACAAACAAAACGAAGCACTTCACACAATGCACAGTCAACCTATGCAACTCATTACCAGGGGTTGTTGTGGAGGCCAAAACTATAACTGGATTAAAAAATGAATTAAATAAATTCATGGAGGATAGGTCCATCAATGGCTATTAGCCAAGATAGCCAGGGATGCAACCCAATGCTCTGGGTGTCCCTAAGCATCTGACTGCCAGATACCGGGACTGGATGACAGGGGATGGATCACACAATAATCGCTCTGTTCTGTTCATTCCCTTTGAAACATCTGGCAATGGCGACTGTCAGAAGACAGGATATTGGGCTACATGGACCATTGGTCTGACCCAGTATGGCCGTTCTTATGTTCTTCTTAAGATTATGGTAACATAGAGCTATAAAGTGTCTTATGGGTTGCAAATGATTATTCTGAGTTCTTGCAGTGAAAAGAATTCTAGACACAAAGTCCAGATTTCCAAGTTGTTGGGTGCCCCCAACTCTCATTGACTTAATCTCCCACAGCTTCACAAGAGGCACTCAGCACACTGCAAGATCCAACTCATGGTCATCATGGGATTCTTCTATGAGCTAGCTATCTAATTTAAGGCTTTCTATGGCACCCATCACTGTAGCATCTATAAGACATGAGAATAGATGCTGCTGTGTTGGGAATATTGCACTGGGTTCTAGGAATGGGTTTCACTTTCCTTCATCATTTGTTTTTTACCTTCTTGTAACACGTTGGCATTAGACAGCTGTGTAGGCTACCTACTGTCACCTATGAGTATAATGGGAATAACAAAAGAGCTCTCCAAGAGCTAAGTAGTAATAACACGTGACAGCTTTCTAATTGTATCATCGTAGTGTTGCTAGAGAGAGAGGGTATGAAAGGCAGACAGTCTCCTCTCTTTCTACATACACGTAGTAGAGCTGGTAAAAAAAAAACAGTTCAAATTATTTTGATTAAAAATGACCATTTTTTAAAAAGCAAAAAATTCCATAAAAGTGTCGTTTTAAATTGTCTAGTTTTTTTATGAAAACCAACCATTTTTCAATTTTTGAAAACCCAGAATGGTTCAGTGTTCGGTTTTTCTGTGTGTGGGGGGTACCCCCAACATAACTTTCCCCCAGTTTTTTGGAAAACATTTTTTTCCCATTCCTTTCAAACATTGTATGTGGAAAATATTTACCATTCTCTAAACAAGTCTATTGTGTAGGTGCTGATGTGGCCATCATTGCAGTACAATCTGAACTTTGAGCCCAAGTGCATTCTGCCAAGGGTTTGAGGCTGGAGATGAAATGTATAATGATGTGACTTATTTTGGGAGCAAACTAGAACAACATTAAAGAAATATTTGTGAAATATTTTCCCATTCTTCAACTAGCTGTATCATTCTCTTTCATATCCACCAATGTGTCTTGTTTGGACTGTACTATATTTCCCATTATGTCTTCAACATCATAAATACTTTCCATTGTTTAAAAAGAATGGTTTCAATTTAGTTTCAAAAAGCATAAAATGATGGAATATTGTTACTCCTGTGGTAGTCTAGCTAGCTTAGATGAAAGTGACATCTCTCACTGCCATTAAACCAACATCATATACTTTATGAATGGAGCTTGATATGTTTATGAAAGACATATGACGGCATTACCTGTGATAGCACAGAATAAGACTCAATGATCCAAGTAATTCCTTTCTGGATCTATATGCCTATGAATGAAAGTTTGATTATTTTGTAAAAAGCTGTTTGTATGTTCGAAAATTCTTAAGCTTACTTTTTAACAGAATTACTGGAATCACTTTATGTATAGTTTTGGATTGCACCTATGCCCAAGCCAATTCAGCACCATGCAAGCTGATTTCAAAGCTGATGGAAATCAATAGGAAGCTTACATTTGACTTCTAGGTGGAGTTTGGATCAGGCAGCATATCCCTTATGAAAAGCCCTATAAAATTTAATAGGGATGCAATAAATAGAATTCTATAAAAATTGAATAGGAGTCTATAGAAACCAATAACATGTAACTGATATCCTTTTTATGGGTTTATTTAATTATCTTCTAGAATTCTATAGCAGCGATATAATTGTCTATTACTTGTTATACAATGAGACAGAACATCTATAGAAAAGTCCTTATTTTCATTTAAAATCTAAACGTTTTTCCCAAGAGTCAGTCCATCACTAAAACGAACAAACATTCAGGTGCTCTCTGATGACTCATGACAGTCAAGTTAAATTCTACTAATGTACAACAAAAATCTCTCCCTTAATGAAATATAATATTGAACAAATTCCTCACTACTTACACATGAAAGGTGAAAACCTCACCTCATTTAAATAAATGGAAAAGTACTCATTGACTTCAGTAGGACAAATTTTCACCCAAACTCTGTGTGCGTCATGAAGACTGCCAAAGCTCAGCTAGAAATTACCAGGGCCTTTAACTGGGCTTAATATGGGTCCTGGAAAGCTGGTATCTGGCACTTACGAGAGCGTCCCAGTGGAATTCATCAGCCATTGACGATGACCCAATCCTGAGAAGTGATGAACACCCACAACTCCTATTAAAAAACAAGGGGTTAAAGTCCTATAATTGCACGTATATGATTGTGCTTGTGACAGTGGCTGACTGTTCCTTTAATTCAAGTGCGTTGGCATGCAAGTCAGGGGTAGCTCTATTCAGAACTCTTTCCAGCACTGCAAAAGTCATATATAGGAGGTCAGACCAGATGGTCTAGTGATCCATTCCAGCCTTAAACTTTCTGAGGCCCAAATCCTGCAATTGATTCTGCATGGGCATATATAATCTGAGCCCTGGTCTACACTTACCTGGAAATTCAGCAGCAGTCGACGGGAGTTACGCAAACTACTCTGCGTACCTTGGGTATCTCCCATCGACTGCTGTGCTTCCCTTCTGCGTGCTATCTTCACTGCACTGCGCCGACATGAACCGCATTCCTGTTGATGCAGTGCTATGCCACTTGAGGGAGTGGATTTACTGTGTCAACTTCCTGATCAATTGAGTGGGTCTAAACTGACCGCTCAATCGATCTAGAAAGATCGATCTGACAGCGGCGACTTTGCCACCGTCAATATAGACATACCCTGATAATCCTGTAGCAAAACTATGGTCAGACTGTGTTAGGATTGTTGATATTTAAAGTCAAAGCAGCATCACAGGTTTGGGATTTAGGGGTAAAATTTTCTAAAACATTTAAGTAATGTAGGAGACTAAGTCTGAATGATTTAGAAACAAAACCTTAAAAAACAATTATCTTGAGGTTATGGCTGCACATTCAGAGCCTGCTGAATTCAATGGAAAGTCCTGTAATTCCTTCAGTTGCCTTGGATATGCCCTAGTTCAGCTAGAATTAATGGATTATGACTGTTATGAGAGACACCAGTGATGAAGTAGCTGTGACCCTTCAGTGGATATAAATGTGGACCATTACTATTGACTCACCACAGGTGATCATTTTTTTCCTGATGGTTAAAAATAGATGGATGCAGAAAACTCTCCAGTAACGTAAAACTTTCTACCCAGGTGGCTGCACCAGAAACAGATATTTTGGCACTTTCACTTTCAGCTGCGCTACCTGCAGAAGTGCAAGAAAATAAATAAAAGAATTTGGAGTTTAGTTCAGGTCAAGTTCTGAGCAAATGTTTGAAGGAGGCTGATTCTCTCTCTCTTCCAATACACTGGTCAGAGTAGCTCCTGGGTAGAGCCTTTGGGAGCTACTGCAATACAATGGGCGTTATTTGTATAGTACTGCAGAAGCAAAGTACCCTGGATCCAAACCAGTTTACCCACCCCTGGATTTTAGGTTGGAAGAATGATGAGATCACTTACTATAAAAGACAGAGAAGCATCCAATGTTCCTCTCAAATGAATTACCCGGCACATTAGGAGCAGCAGCAGCAGAAAGCCCTTGGTGAGCGCTATTATTCACGCTGATGTTTCCACATTTAAAGAGTGAAGGAGCAAAAATTCCATGGAGCTAGCAGGGCCAATGCGAAGAGTAACGCTTATTTCCTCAATGCTGGTTCTTGTTACCATGGGCAAAGCAGAGATCTGGCATCCATTACTAACTACAATAAGTAAACGTGTATAATCAATCTAATAAAGAACTTTGTTGCCTTGGGCAGTTGCTTATGGATGTTGCCTACCCACAGGACCACCATGCTGATCAGCAGTATTCCATTCTTCATCTGAAACCATCATAGATTCATGTTTTCCTGTTACTAATGTAATGATTTTCTGATAGTCACAGTACTATTAATCTTCATAACAACATGCTTTTTGGTGGCTATATTTTTCTTAGCACCTCTTCCATTATCTTATGACTGATCTTTGTAAGCAGTCAGTTTTGCTTTAGAGCACCATTGTAGAATGCCACTACATTATTATAGGCATATAAATTTAAGCCAGCATGGCTTGAATTTTACTTCTTACTGTTGTGAAATGAAGATGATTCATGTTCTTCTTGTCTACCTTTGGAGACATCCACTTGTTAAAGTGCTGTCTAGGTCAGCTCGCAAATATTGCATGCTAAATTAAATTCATTGCCACTTATATTGATACAATTAATATAGATAGGAAAATACTACCTTTAGAGTTACTATCATTTTTCACATCAGCATCATGATGGATTTGGAACTGACTTGATACCATGACTAAGTGTCGGGGCTGTGTTAAGGGGTTTTTCTCTGCCGCTTCTTATGAAGAAAGTAGACAACTGGGAGTCAGGAAGTCAGCTTTCTATTTCCATAGACTCTCTGACTGACCTTGGGCAAGCCTCTTAAGATGTCTGTGCTTTATTTTCCCCATCAGTAAATTGGGAAAACAACTATCGAATTCACCACAGTTTGTAAAATATTTTGCAATCCTCCGGAAGGAAGATAACCAGAGAACGACAACAAAAACGTTGCTAGTGTTTATATTACAGTAGTGTCATGGGGTCCTGATAGAGATGAGAACCCCACTGGGTTCTGGGCGGTACATATGCATGTCCTATCTCAAACAGTTTACAATCTAAATAGATTACAAAAATAAAGGAAGTATTTCTATCCTCATTTACAGAGGGGAAACCAAGATTTAGAGACTTGCCTAAGGTCACAAATATGAAGCAAAGCTGGATATTGAACCCACAACTTTTGCATCCCTTTCCATTGGCGAAGCCACAAGGTTAATTCTTCTGCCCAAATGGTCTCAATTTGGTACAGTAAATGTGTCTACACATTCATTTATTTTGTATTGTGGGCCTAGATCATGCCCTCCCTGAAGAAAAACCCATGATGGGGGAACTTGCCTTGGGGAGTTTCTTTTGAATTCTTCTGTTGGACCAAGGAAGGCCAGGGATTGCCTTCCCAGCCACCTCACAGAAGAAGTAGGGGGGTTGACTCTCAGAATCTACAGATCTCAGGTGATCTGTTGGAGGCTCAATAGCTCCCTGGCAGGAACTCTTCAGCTCTCCTTTTATGGAGAGTTTCATAGTGTTGAGGGCCTTCTCATGAAAATTAATACAGCCCTGGAGTGTAAAACTTTTCTGTCAATTCATGGAAGGAGGAGGATTTCCAGATCAACCAAGGGCATTAAACTTTCAGTAGGGCCTGGAACAGGGGCAGGCGAGGTGAAGGGGTACTATGGAGGTAGTAGGACCCTCCCCAGCTTTACTGCATGTGGAGATCCATGCACATATGGCTGTGCTCCCTCTCCATGTAGACGGACAGACATCTGACTTGAAGAGTCTATACCAATGAAATCTGAAGATTGTGAAACCAGCAAAATGCCACTTTATCTCTGAGTAGTGATTCAAAATGTCATTCTACACAACACTGAAGTCAGGCAGAGGGCAGTACAGATTTGTCTGAGCTTTTAAAGATATTAGAGATCCTGACTCTTCATTTTTGCAGCACAAACTAATTGTCATTCAAGAATATGAGGGCTCACGGATAATTTCTCTTGTCATTACAGTTAGTACCAGATTGACTCTTTATTCTCTAATTAGAAAGGTGAGCTCTGGGACTGACAAAGAGAGTACACAATCTCTCTGTTTGTGGTAGTCTCTGTTTGTGACAGGGAACAGCATTCCTGGATATCACCACATTGGAATGACTATTCGATAGAGTATGATATGCACAATATGCAACCCTCCTGAGCTGTATGTATCACTGATGTTTTAGACTGCTGGCAGTTCAAAGAAAAAAATTGTTTCAGGTCAACAAGAGACTGAATTTAAAAAAAAATCTCAGTTAATCAAAAAGTTGGAAAACAAATTGTTTTGGGTTGAGAGATGTTTAGTTTTGAGGTCAGGCGTTTTAAATCTTTTTTTTTTTTTAAATAAAAGCAAAGAAAGTTTGGCAGTGAAGGGCTAGATTCATAAGAGCACATAGGCACCATTCAAAAAATAGGGGAGGGAGTGGTGGCGCTCTCTTACAGCTGAGTGCAGCTGTTCCCAAACCGTGAGTCGTGACCCCAAATGGGGTCATGCCATCAGCAGATGGGGTCGCAGCAGTCCCTCGTATTGGCATCCTCCATGCTGTCTGGGGTCCCAGCAGGAAATACTTAATTAAAATGGGGTCGTGAGGATAAAATGTTTGAGAACCCCTGGAATAATGATTAAGACACCAGTCATCTTTTAAAAAGAAATCACAATTGTAAATTTGTTACTTTAACTAACTGACTGTTTTTCTTTCAAGTTCAGTAGTATGAACAACAGTGTGTCTTGTGTTTTGCATCCATGCAGGGAATTCAAGGGACGTCAGCTACTTCTCAAGCCTTTGATTGGGCTACTTGTATTGTGTGTTGCGGTATAAGGGAGGTAGCAGCCTCTGTGAGGCTATTTGTATGTTTCCCAGTCCTGCAGGTGGGCAAGAATGAGTGGTCAGAGCCTTGACTCTTTGCCCACAATGGACCAGCTAGCACAGCTGTACCAGCATGGACAGGGAGATAATCTGTGTCAGGGTAGGGCAGATTACTTACCCTTTGAACAACAGGGTAACTACGGACTTAGATTCCAAGGCCAGAAGGCACCACTGTGATTAACCAGTTTGATCTCCTGTTTAACACAGACCATAGAACTTCCTCAAGCCTATATAAAAAAAAAAAATCCAGTCTTGATTTAAAAGTTGTCAGTGATGGAGAATCCCACCACAAACCTTGGTAAATTGTTCCAGTGGTTCATTACTCTCACTGTTAAAAATTTACGCCTTATTTCCAGTCTGAATTTGTCTAGCTTCAGCTTTCACCCATTGGGTCACATTATATCTTTCTCTGTTAGATTGAGGAGCCCATCATTAAATATTTGCTCCCCATGCAGATGCTTGTGGATAGTAATCAAGTCACCCATGAAATATAAACTCTGGTCTGCTCCTGAGTCAGCACATCTATTAACTACCCTTTACTGAGGGCTTGTGGCCTGGCAGCAATCTAGCCCTCAGTTGTATTTGAAGTTTCTGGTGCACAGATCTAAGATGGGAGATTTTTCATTGTTGGACCATACCCTGCTCTCCTAAATTAGGCACCACTCCCACTGAAACTCCAGAATCTCAATAAAAGCAAGTGGAAAGTTTGCCTGAGTAAAAACCGCAGGACATCACTCAATATTCCTTGATTTTATTGGAGTCATGTTTTTTGGTCTCTGCTTCTTACAAGTGCTAACAGGTTTGAAAACTATCAGTCACAGCCAATATATTTAATTTTGTTTTAATACATCATCAGCTGGCTTTCTTTACCTTGCATTGACAAGTTATTTCCTCTGTAGTCAGCGTTGTTACCTTCACTGCCAAGCTGATGTGAGGTTTCAGTTTTTTCCCCCGTACCCAGAGTTTCCATGGAAGTAGTTCATTATTATTGTCAAGGATGGACCGTCCAAATACATTTAAACTAGGATTATGTAGAAATTTTGAAAACAAACTTATAGCTGTCTACTTCTTCCAGCAATTTAAAAAAAAATTAGTTTTAATACTAGAATACAGGAACTAAATTAGCACTGATATAAGAAAATGTTATTTTTAGCACACCTAGCAAAGCAAACAACCTATATTTGGAAGTTTTCAGTAGAACACAGACAATCTTACTCAAGCTGCTTTAGTGGCTGTGACATTTTTATCAGTGTACATGTATACTGGGGGAAGGGGACCAAGCCTAATGAAATCTGCCTCTTTAATACTGACTTGGTTATAATTTTTTTTCAACAAATAAAAAGCAAAGCAATGGGAATTTTTAAAAACTATTCCGTATTTGTATGAAGGCCAAATAGGCTTTGATCCTGCAAAGATTTATGTGCATACAATGGGACTACTCCTGTGCTTACA
>ML675644.1:14504178-14702076 GCA_007922155.1 Mesoclemmys tuberculata | reverse complement strand
ATCGGACACTTTAATCCATCCTCTGTAAATCTCCCCATGATCCCTGCCCTAAGGATTTTACACTATAAGGGCACAATCCAACTAGTATTTGGACACTGATCCTGTGAGATTCTTTATGTGGGAGAGTTCCTGCACATGCATGGAACCACACTGAAGTCAACAGAGGTGTGCCCACATTAAGCAATTTGCATGATCAGGGCGCTGGACTCTACTCCAAGGCCACAGAATGGCTCCATTACTCATCTCAGCTACTTGGGACCACTGGAGGAAAGGGAAATTTAAGAAAGTATTATAATCTTGCTATTGTATTCTTATTTATAACCATCCTACAGAATTTAACTGAGAATTGTGTCCTTGCTATAGAATTCCATAAGAGTATAAAAAAACCCTAGAGACAAAATCTGATTTTTGATTAAATTCTGCAGGTTTTAGAGTAATTCTGTAGAACCCAATGGCTCCATCCCTCCATGATACATTTTATAGGGCCCTTCTATAAGGGCAAACCATTCTACATGGGAGTGCTTAGGGAACCCCTGCCAGGCTGTACCTTACAGGGTCCAGTACCTAACAAATGGCCACACAAATCCTGTTCTCATCCCAACACTAAGTAACCAGTTGGTTTAGCTCCTGGCAGATTCATTTTCAGCTACTTACAAATTATTATTTCAGCTTCACTACATTTCAGCACCAAAAGTCTTATGGAGTTTATCAGGGATGAAACAAATGTAGTCCTACAGAGTCTTCAAAAATATTCAAAATAGAACTTAATCGTGCAAGTAAATTCATCCCTAATTCAGCAAAGCACATAAAAATATACTTAAAGTTATGTGCTTAAGTCCCATTGACTTCAATGTGCTTACATATGTACCTCAAACTTCACTGGCATGTACTTTGTTAAGTACAGAGAGACCTAAATATGTGCTTGAAGTTAAGCATATGTTAAATGTGCTGCTGAATAGGATTTTAATAAGGTTCTACTGAAATCACTCCAAACACCTATACAATTTAATAGAAAAAGAGATTATGTCTAAAGATTCTTTGGGCCATCCGTTAGAATTCTACAGTAAGAATATAATTCTTCATTAAATTCTACAGCATGGTTCAAAGCAAAATTGTAGAAAGATTATAATTTTCTACTAAAATGTATGGCACTGCTCCATAAGATACAGCAAGTCAATGATTGGTTTACATTAAAGCATATCTTTTGATTTTAATTCCTTTTCAGTGATGCCATTTTTACTTGGATTTCTTTTGTATCTTATATTTTATGATGATTAAATGCCTGATCCAAGCTTGCTTTACTTTATTCATGCTCTAGACAAAAATCAAATCTTATTTTGGGACTGATGGATATGGAGCTGGGGAATATGTTCTTGATTTTCAAAATAAATTTAGTTAATTTGTAAATTGCCATTTAACAGCTGATGAACACTGACAAATGGAATTTTCCCATGCAATTTGCAAATTTCCAGGGTTACTTCTGTGGCTAAGACAATTAATATAAATTGCATTAAAAACCTCAGCTTCCATTGACTCTGTTAGCACAGTCAGAGCTATCATTATAATTTTTACTTAGCATTTGATAGACTTGAGTTTAACACTTGTGGGTTTTTTTAGTTAAACTGACCTTCCAAGTGCCACGGCTGCACAACCTACCCTGTCATTGTTAAAAGCTTTTTGCCTTCATCTTTGGAACAGGCACCTTTCATTTGACACAGATTTTTAAAATATCAAATGTCATTTTGAAATTGGAAAGAAAAACTGTGCAGAATCTGAGCCTGGGAAATCCTTCTCAGTGGTGCTATGGATTTTCTCTCTCTCTCTCTCTCTCTCCTCTTCAAAACCCTGTAGATGGAGCCCTGAACTAAGATCTTGCTGCAGCTCTAGCACAGATTGGCTTCCTTTGGGTTGATGATGATTGATCGTGTTGTTTTCTTCATTACTTTAAACCTAATCAGTGCTTGGTGTAATTTGAGTAATGATTGCTCATTATTGGCAATTGTGAAGTTTAAGGCTTTCTTCATTTTACCTCACAAGGCAGCCATTTGGGAGATGCTCCTACATCCCCATTTGTGCAATATTTGGGGGAGGAATAGGGGAAGCTTCATCTCATAACCAGGAAGCAGCAAATGACTTGGTAGAAGTTTGTTATTGTACTTTTTCTTGGCAGTTAACTCCTGGAGTTACCCCCAAGTTCAGATCTGATCATGTCAGAAACATTTCTCAGGCAATGTCATCCAGGTCTTACTGAAATTCTTGAATTTCATAAATCATTCTGTTTCCTCACACACTATGTCTTATAAAGTGAGTTACATGCATTTCCAAAGAAAAGTTTCCTGGGGGTAAAAAAATAAAAATAAAAGATAATGAAGGAGAATCATATATGGGTCAAAAATATATTGCGTATCATTAACAAACCACACTCCTAGATCTGTTATTTTAACTAAGGACAAGGGGCTTTTGTTTCAAGTGGAGCAATTGATTTAGAGATTTTAAGTAGGTAAGCACAGAAAAAGATGCTAAGCTTTTCACCACCTACAGGACATACTACAGAAGTCTGGCTAAGTGTTTAGTTGCTCATGCATATTCTTTTGTGCTGAAATAATTCCAAGGGATAATTTAAATCTACATAAATCAGAAAATTTCAGAGTCATTTGAATTTGGAGATAGGACAGTTTTCTTATGACAATTTTTTTCTTGGGCCTACTTCTGCAGCTATACAATTAAAGTCCACTATAAAGCCACTAAAATCAAAAGATTTACATCACTATAACAAAAGGCAAAATATAGCTTTTCAGCCATGTTGCTTCATGAAATATTACATATTATTGCAGTTTAAAAAAATCCCATTTAGTCCAGTTTGGGTAAAATATATGAAGCTAATTCTAGATATGGCTTATTCACTCTATTTAACCTTTAATGCTCTTCCTTTGATGTATTTATGTAAATAACTCTGTAAATATGTAATATTTATTGGAAATGTTTCATATTTGGTTTCATTTTACACCAATGGAAAAAAATCACACTAAGTACAAAACATAGGAATCTCAATTTGTTCTGCAGTAAACTAGCTAATTTTGAGGTGAAAAGGTGCCCAATGGTATCAATGAAGCTTGCATGAAGCTATTCTCTTCTTATAATTCCACAAGGCATTTTGTAGTAAGATGCTTTCTCTCTCTACCTTACTGAGCTGACATCTAACAGCCAAGAGCGTAGGATCAGTGACATGCTCAGTAACTGAGGTGCTTTCAAATGAGAAGGTTATGTGTTTCCTACCCGACATGATCACACTCAGCCTTAGGGGCAGTTTCAGTGCATGCAGCAGCACTGATAGAAAAAGTCTTAGTAACAAACTAGGTGCTTGCTGGAGGGGACAAGATATCTCATTTGCTTAAGTTAGACTAGAGGACCCGATGTGGATAAATATCAGGGTTTCCCCCCCCCCGAAAGAGACACTGTCTACTATGACTGTACAAGTAAAAATAAATACATTCTGATAGTTATAGCTTCACAATACTGTGATCATCTGAATTCATATGGAGAGCAGTAAAAACAATATGCTTTCTGATTGAATTATCTTAGCTCTTAGCTTTTAAGTTTCAATTATAGATACAAACAATGTATTTAAGAGAAAATGAACAATAAATAGCATTTTCTAACTGAGGTGTAAAAAGCAGTGAGTTGAGGAAAATGATTTTTTAAAAAGACAAAAGGGTAGCCCATCATTAAGATCAAATCTATGGCAGTAAAAGGTCTGCAAAATTCAATGTTTTTGTACTGTAGATTAGTACTATATATGCAATATTGCACAGACTCATTTGCATATGATTCTGATGTCTTCAGTAATTACAAACAGAAAAACAAAATACCACAAGCAATAGGCATGTGATAACTATATGCTCAAATACTGAATATATTTAAAACAAGTGTAAGAGGTCAACACGTATGTTTAAAACTCATCACGAGTGATTGTTATTGCATGCTCTTTTAAAAGCCGGACAAATGGTTTGCTAATGTTTAAAAAAAGCATACTAAATATTGAAGACTCCATGTGCATGTATATGTTTCACATATTGTACTAAATATTAGTTAGAGCATAAAACAGTATTACAAAATAAGTCAGGTCCCTACCAGATAGTGCAGTAACAAACTGTATGCTGTGTATTCTCAAAGACATACATGTGTAAAATGAAACAGGGAAGCTTTCAGTTTAATGAAGGTTAAAAAACATTAAAAACTCACTTGTTCAGTAGCACTAAGTTAACTCTTCTTGTTACTGTAACATTCATTCCAGATCCCCCCACCTCTTCTTGTCATGTCTTCACCTAAGGCCTGATCCTGCAATTACACATAGATGTAAGTAACTTTACTCACATCAATAGTCTCACTGAAACCAACTGCACAACCAGCATGGGTAAAATTATGCACCTATGTAAGCATTCACCGAAAGAAGCAAAGCTTTATAAACTTGCTTTCATTTTATTCACTGTGAGTAGTTCTATTGACTTTAAATGTAGAAGTTATTTAAATGCATTTGCAATGGACTAATCTTAAGGGGCTTTTTTCCCAAAAATTTTCAAAATGTTTAATACCCCACCCATCGAATGGTAACAAAATCCATTACTGAAAACATTTTCAGAATGGTTATTGATTTATTTTCATTTATCAAAAAATGAAAGATTTCAATAACCATTTCAATTCTTTTTTTAAAAAATACAAAGGCACTAAATTTGTGGGGAAATAAATCTAAGCATTTCAACAACACTGACAATTTTTTAAACCTCAATATTTTCGGAAAAAAGGCCTCCTTTTGATGAAAAAAATCTTTTTCCTCAAAAAAATGTCAGTTACTTCTAGAGGCTTGAAAGTATTTGGATGTCCACTGAACAAATCAACACCCATGCAATTTCCTGCTTGGACATATTTAGCAGTGAATTGGACTTATACTGCCTAACTTTGCCATCCTGTTATAGCTAAGAATCTCAAAGCCTCATGGAATGCTAGGAGTTGTCATTTCTCTAAATTGAGCAGATGCGGGTCCCAGAAACAGGTTTTTTCTAGCAACTCCTTTTTTCATTGAGTGACATTACTTCCTCTCTAGAGACACTACCACCCACAGAAATCACAAAATATTAAAGTTCTAATGCTTAAAGGAGTGCATCAATAGAATTTATAGGACACTATTTGGTCAGCCCTGATTGAATGTGGGGATGGCTTATGCACTGCAGTTTTCATTCATCAGTTGCTCTGAATACAGGAAAAAAAAATACTGAATAGAGATGAACAAGTTTGCATCTACATTTTTTTTGTACGTGGACCTCTGGGCCACGCTTCTCCATAGATAAAAGGGACTATTGCACATAATCTATGATTGGATCAGAATTAAACAAACTATTTAAATAAAAAGAGACATGCAAATTAGATACGGGCATAAACAAACACTGGATCTGAAAATTTGCAGACATTTGGAATCGATTTCAGATTCAAATTTCTCAACAAGGAAATATAATAGAAAATTTAAAGAGTAGATTTTTTTTCCTTCTTCCATTTTTGGAGTATTGTTGAACATTTCTCATTGTTCATCGGGCTCAGATTATACCAACATTTATTCCTATTTTTAGTTGGATGGAAATATTCAATATGGATTGGATGAGCTTTCCGGCATTAACACAAATAGAAAGCAAACTATGAATACATTCAACATTGCAACATTTTGGGTTTCATGCAGATTAGGGGAAAGCTTCTAGGTGAAATTGTTGGGCCCCTGCCACAGAACTAGAGAAGGAAACTATATCTAAAATTTCTAGTGCAGAGGTAGGTGAAACATGAGAGCAAAACTCAAAGTCTCCAAGCACAGTATATCATCCTGAGCTCAGACGTGCCTTTAGACCCAGCCTCCCACCCCAATGGAATGCAGTGAAGTGTTACTAACAGAGAGACTATGGTCTCCTGGTATTGTTCTTTTATTTTCATATGTGGGGGGGGGGAAGGGAGAGGTGGAAAGGTGGAGCCCTGTGTCAAAAGCAGTTACAGTGCCAGAGAGGTGCAGAATGAAAAATAGGAAAGTGACGGTAACATTCTTTGGTTAGGGATAGAAAAAGTGAAAAATAAACCCTCGGCTTGAAAAAGAAGAGTAGAAGAGTGTACTAGCACGGGAAGAGAGTACTCATCTTATATTTGGGGTGGGGAGGACCTCACAGTTAATTAATGGGAGATTTTAACCTAGATATTAATGGGGTAACAAATAAAGCCAACTGTGCATAATTAGATAGGCTCCTAGGCCACATAGCACATTTTTGTATTTTATGAGATGCCATCAAGAGGAAATACTCTCCTGGATCTGCTTCTTCCTGGCAAGACGGTCATGACTGAGACTAAAACTGAGCTTGACCATGAGCTATTTCAGGTAAGCACAGGAAGCAGACGTAACACTGGAGCTGGATTTCCAGAAAGCAGATGGTCAGGAATTACAAAATCTAGGAGACGGTCCTGTTCTCTGTGAAATCTACAAGCATATTCCATTGAATTCAATGGGCACAGGATAGAGGCGATAGGAAGAAGGTTAAGGAATTCTAACAGAGAGCATAATTAAGATGTAACAAGCTGGCACATCAGTAGCTTGAACTGGCACTTTTGTCTTCTTGAAGAGGGTTTGTTCTCTTATTTGTACATACCTTCCCTGCCCCGTAACACTACAAGCAGCAATTGTGGTGAAGATATGTCCGATTCATTCTTGTTTCTGTATGAATAAAATGCTGCCAAGGATAATTAAAGCCTGTTTCCACATTTATCATGGAGTCAAAAGGGTCTCTCAGGAATAAACCTCAACCCAAGAAAGGATTTTTTAGGCAACTCCCCTTTCCAGCCACTGCTGTTATGTACCCAGTCTGCTTCTTTGCCTCAGCTCTTTGTTTGCTGACACTTGTATTTCTTAGCTGTTGCTTTGGCAGATGTGATTGAATTAGTTATTGAAATATTTATATGTATTTTGAAGTTCAACTTATTTCACTTCACTTGGTGAAGGACCTTAGTGCTAAACTAATGAATGATTAACGTGCAAAATTTGCACAAGAAGTTTATAAGATCAGAGATCAAAGAAGAATTTACAGCTGCTTGGCCACACTGAGAGAAATGCCAAGTTCAGCTGGCCAGTACATAAGAGCGAGGGCTCTGGGGAACATCTAGTTAAAAATAAGTCACCAAATTGACAGAACATTTTGAATGCGTTCACCCTGCATTCAGCGCAGTTCACCCCATCTTTGCTAGATCATTCCTGCCAGAGATACTTTTATCTCTTGGGCTGGTAAGAATTTCCACTGAAAAAACAATTTTTGGAGTGTCTGGATTGTGACCAGCTTCACCAAGCTCTGTAGGGAAGCCATCAGCCCCTTCAATCCCTCTTAAAGGGTCTTCATCCCATCTCAAATTACTCAGAACACTGCACAATGCTATCCATGTGTTTAGGCCAGTCCCACTTAGCTGGTATGCATTGATGGAGCTCCATTAATTTTAGTGGAATTACGCCAGTTTACAGCAGCTACTGATCTGACCCACCGATACATTTTTCAGCTACACCGTATAAACATTTCCAGTGAAGGGTACTTAATATAAGATTGCCGCCAAATGGGTTTGCCTCTCATTTAAGAGGATTTAAATACAGTAGGAAGACAAATGCATAGATTTCACATTCCACTGCCCCTTCTCTCTGCCAGTTGCCATAGCACATAGGGTTTATTGCAGGCTAATGGGGAAATATTTTGTGCAGCCTCTTGTTATTGAAGTACTAGCAACACCTACTGGAAGGCAGGCATTTTGAGCTTGCGTGAGCCTTGGGCATACCTCTGTGGCTGAGGAAGATATTTTCCTGCCTCGTCCTTGACTTAGTTACAAAAGTAAAGGGCTGCCCTTCATTTCACTCTCTAGCTGGAAGTCCTGCCTTCAACAAATGTGACCTGGCGAGTGTGGGCACACTGGGAAAGAGAAGGGGCTAGTCTTGATAACTGAAGCTCTACTGCTTTATTGGTTGTTCTGTGCTAGTAAGAATGAGAGTTCCTTATATGGAGCTACTGTGAATATACATATTCCTTTGAAAAAGTAAAGGCAAGTTAAGAATGTTCCTCCCTTGATGTGTGAGGTTGAACCCTAATATTATGAATGGTGCATTTTCCTCTTTGAAGCAATGCTGTCCCGAAGTTAACCTCCTTCTAGATAACATTATTCCAAAGAGGCAACAACAATGTCTACTTAGTGCTTATTTTATTTTATAGTTTAATTTGTCTTTTTAGTGTGTTTTGGTGAAATTTTGTATGTTATCTCCTGGCTGTCATGTAAAGAGATCAAAACCGAAGTGGGAATGATCTCCTGCTACCCTACCTCATGTTATTTCTTTTGCTGCTTCTTTCATCAGATTACGTGCCCTCAAGCAGCGTGTCAGAAATCTGATCAGCGATTAAACCCCACTGTGGATCCACAGTCTCTGGAAGATATTCAGTAAGACAAATTCTTCCCAGTTATACCAAAGAATCTCTAATAAGACTCAAAATGAGTCCAAACCAGAAATTCAAAACCTCTTTGGTCTTTGAGGAAGTTCAGCTCTGGATCCACACTTTGCTATTATTTGTAGATTGGCTGAAGCAGCAATCAGGTGACTCCATCATAAAAGAGCAAAATCTGACTCACTCTTCCAAGATATTGTGTGATAAAAGATGAAGCAAAATAAGCTTCCTTTTATCACTGTATGAGATGTGGGCCTAATTCCCTCCTGCCCCCATCTGAATCTTACAAAACCTGACAAAATTTTCCTGATGCACACCAGTTGTAAGACACAAGCCTTTTTTATTAGCTCTGACTGCCTCTGAGTTCTCCTCATCAGTTGAATAAAAAAAATTAGTTTATTATTGTTCACTATAAAGTCAAGGAAATCAAATTCCATGTGCAACATGATTTAAAGAGCACGTTCTATAAGTCTGTTCTCAGAGCCTTCTGGCTATGATTTCAGATGGCCAGGAAGACTCTTTGGAGCTGAATAGTGTTCAAAAAATTGTTTTGATTAGTAAAACTGTTACCCAGTCTTCTTGCCTGATCCCCAGTTGATTGACTTAGAAATAAAGTTTAAACCCTGGAACACTCAGCAACCACAAGGTGTATAAAGCAGCTGCCCCAAGAGGATGCAAGCATTTCTACAAAACTATTTCCAAATGGTGCTCCATAGTTAACCCTGCTTAAAATGCAAGCCACTCAAACAGGTGGAAGCAGTTTAGCATCACATACCTCCACTGTCAGTTTGAGGAAAGGGTCTTTTGAATCACAACACCACAAAGTACAGTAAATGTCATTGTTTAGAGTTCAAAATACTGCATTCAGCTGATTTTTTCCCCCCTAGTGTGGGATTGTCCAGGGAGTAGCACCATGTACCACAAACGAGCCTCACATTTAATCTAGAGCTTCAGTGCGTTGCTTGCCAGAGATTCATCTCAGGCAAATGAGGCAAGCTAATAGGTGGACTTGGTTTGTATCTCTATCCTTCTCTCATTAAACACACATGGCAGAGCAATGCCGGTGCAGAGACAGAAGTGAGGCGACTTGCGCCCATCTTAGTCAAGTCCTGTGGTGGCCAGTGTGGATCTGAGGTGCTTAGAGAACTGTTCTAAAATGAGCTGTTGTTTCAATTCAGCCCTTTGGGGCTTTATTACTGGGGTGCAGATCCACTCCAGTCAAATTCCCAGTTCATTTCATCCCTCCTCACCTTCCCCATACCCTGCATCTGGCCCATTCCAGAATTCTCCCTCGTCCCAGGGCTGATGTGGAACAACCACAGGCGTTCCCTGCTGCTCCGTAACTTTCAGGAGCTGCTCAGCACCTCACAGGGTCAAACCCAGTTTTACCTGAAAACTAGTGACCCCATTATGGCACTGCAATGGGGCCAGTCTTAGGGGGGTGGTGAGGGGTGAGAAGGGCAACCGCCCAGGGTGCTGCTGTTGGAGGAGGGTACCGTGGTCAAGAGGCTGAAGAAGGGACATGCCCATCTGGGATGCAGAGGGGGAGGATGAAGGGGGTCGAATGGTGGGAATCAGGGGCTCACACATGCCCCGTCTCCACCCTCCTAGCAGCGTGAAAACTACACTGCTCCCACTCTGCCTGCTGCGTGGCCGCTTGCTGCTCAGGAAGCAGTACTTAAAGGGCACCAAAGAAAGTTCCCCCAGGGTGCCATTTTGCCTCAGGTCAGCCCTGTCCAGCAAGAGGAATGACTGGTGAAATGCCAGCCTTACTCTAAACTGGATGGCACCCACATGGTTAAAGCGGATGCCAAGGATTATTTCACCTTGTTCCCAGGCGTGAGTTCCAAAGATGAAGTGAGAAACTCCTTCTGAATCTGACAAAATCTGGGAACATGGTTTGAAGTTTATCCATGTAGCTGCTTGTGGCAGGAAATATCCTCTGTAACATGCCTCGCATTTCTATCAGCAGTGTACACACATATTAAAAAGGAATTTGCCTGAAAGAGTGAGGTGAGATAACCAATCTCATATTTAATGTTAACAAGTTCTTATGGAGCCTCTTCAAACCAGTTCAATGCCACTGAGCAGATCACATATATCCATCCTTTTACTAAGATAGTAAAATTCCGTAATTCACTTTACCAGATAACTCCCTCTCAGCACAAGGCTTTGCTCACACTCGTATTATCATGGATACTAATGGATACTATTATTTCTCATTAACAACATTATTCCTCATGAGTGAGGATGGCCTGTACCTGTTACTGTACTTTTATTTCTAAACAATCCTATTTTCTCTGAATACCATTATACATTGTATGTGTGCTTGCCATAAATTGATTTAAATTAGAGTATAGAGTGATGTGATATTAGGTTCTTTGTATCTGGAAGTCTGAAGGAAGTTCTCTGAAAGTTGGTTACAATGACCATAGCAAAGTATGTCGTGTTAAGATTCCCTTTCCATTCAACAGGAAAGCCACAGGAAGTGCTCAGTCCCTTTCCGGCATTGTGCACAGGCAGATTCTGATGAGGCATCAATTAGCATTTCTCTTGAGGAGTGTTTGACAAATTATTATTTAAACTATTGCCACTGCCAGGTCTTTTGGATAATTCTACACAGTGCCAAACAGTCTGTCAAAAATCTTGCCTAACAAGTCTGTACATTCCATGCTTGAAATTTAAGCAGATGCTTTATACGGCTAGGAAGAGAGAGTTCTCTCCCTATGCTTACTGTGGAATTTCATGTTGTTTTAATGATGCCCAAATTCCTTCCCAACAGACAGGTTTCCTTCTGAATCATGCATAAAACACATCCTCTGATAGAGTATTAAAACATCGAAGCAAGAACACATCAGCTGTGTTGCCTCGATGATGAAGGCCTCAATGATATTAGCAAGCATAGTGATCTTAGGGGTGACTTACGGCTCACAAACATACAGGCTATGTCGCTTTTTAGTGCATATATGTTATATACATGCACATCATTGAATGTGTGGAGCTGGATATTAAAAGCGGAGCACTGACTAGTTCAATTATATAATAGTAAGGTTTGAATATAAAAATATTTTAGTATGCAAGGGATATTTAAAGAGTATAAAATTGCTTGATCAGATTTACTGCAACTCATGTTGGATAAAATATTGTAGTGATTGTGTGCTTAATGAATAAGGAATGGCACAAGATGGTAGTTTTTGGTTCTGGATCAGATACAGATTAGAATTTTGGCTTAGTGGTTTTAGAATCTTGAAATTGTTCTTCTAAATTGTGGCCCCCAAATGGCAGAAATATCATGACGACAGACCATTTCCAGAGAGTTCCACCATTCAAAATGGAAGAGAGGTGGTAAGAGCAGTTATTTTCATGAGATTTCTGCTATTCTGGGCTGCAATCTTATGGGAATGACCATTCCCATGAGATTTCAGCCATAGGAAGATAAGGAAGTGAAAATATTTTCTTTCTGAATCTGAACTGTAACTGACAGCACAGCCGCAGTTCAGATTTAAGGATTCAAAAGGGATCCCCCTGAAATTCAAAAGGGATAGGGGTCCAAGGCTCCAGCTTTGTCCTATTTCTAAACTAAGACAAAATAAAATATTTGTTGATTGTTAAGAGTGTTTCAACTGAGGCATGAAAGTTACTAAAGATCACACACACCTAGGAGACATGCTTGCAGTGCAATTTTCAAGCCTCAATCAGTGTACTTTTATATATTTCATTGGCAACTTTTGATTATATAACTATTTATTATATTATGACTAGTTATTACATTCAGAGATCTTTTCTCACAGTAGTGCATGCCAGTAACTCCAGTTAGCATTATGGGATGTGCGATTGTGTGGCCTCAATCAAAGGCGACAGGCAAAGAACGCACAGTGCAGCTCAGAAGGGGAAATGCAAAGATGGCTTTAAGTCACTTTTGAGCCTTTTCCCTTAATTTCCAATCCCAGGATGGCTGGGTGATGGTCTGGCTCTCCCCATGTAGCCTGGAATCTGAAAGTTTTGCTTCTTACCCCACAGTTTTCTCTTGCTCCCAGAACTCTTCATTCTTTTCTTCTCCCTCATCCTCCCACTCCGTCCCTCACTCCAGTCCTTTCCCTCTCAGTTCTTCTCCTCCCACCCCTCCTAGAGCCTCACAGGCGGGTTGGGCTGGGCAAGCTGAGCTGGCCTCTTTGCTCAATAGCTGCAATACACCCCCTCCTTCTTCATCCCTCTCTCCTTTGCCTGAAACCTGCTCACAATGCCCTGTCTTGGGTTCTTTCTCCAGCTCCCTTGGGTCTCCCTCTGGAAGCGAGAGGAGCTGAAGTCAAGGGGGCAGCTGTCAGGGGAAGGAGTTTCCGCCACTCATCCCATCCATGCTGGCAGCCCACTAAAAGTTGGCAATGCAGCTAGGTAGCTGGAAAATAGGTTCAGAAGCCAGAGCCTCCAGCCAACAGTTAGGGGATAGGCACCACTGAGCCACCTACAGTGGAGAGGGCGACAATATTGTTCCGCTTAACTGAGAATCTCCAAATGAAACAGCAAACTCCTATTTCTCTTTACATCATTTTTGCTCTGTACAAGAAAGGGACTGAAAAAACCAAACATGCAAAAACCAGCATTCACACAGCCAAACCACAAACCAACGAACTGCCTCCCTCTAGCGACGGGGGAACCTTTAACAAGTTTGGAGCTTGACTGAACAGTTATAAAAACTAAATGAACTTGTAAACCCCTCTCCTCCCGCCCACCAAGCCCCACATTCTAGAATTCCCCAGAATGTCTCTCCATTCAACAGGCCCTGAAACAAGCTCACCCCCTAACAATACATCTCCCCAACTTTCTGCTGAGGCAGAGTGATCCGTGGATAGTTCACTACACCAGGAATCCAGAGACTTGGATTTTATTCCTTGTATTGTGTGAGCTGGGGAAAATCATGTCACCATTCTGCCTCAGCTTGTCCATATAAAGAAGGGGTCTAAGGACTTACTGTCACAACTGGGGCATGGACAGTCTGACCTATTGGTCAGAACAGGAGTCAGGCTGGGTTGGATATCAGGAGGCCAAAGTCCAAGACAGGTCAGAGGGCATACAGAAGCAGGTGTCAGGAATCAGGCAGTGTCTGGTTACCATGAGACCAGTAGGAGCAGGTATCATGGGAGGAAGCAGTCCTGAGTAGAGAACTCAGTTGCATGGACAACTTCCTGTTCTTGTGCTTGGGTTAAATAGAGACTGGGTCCAGTCAGGACCCCCCAGTGTTCCACCAATCAGATTCCAGGACCAGAGTCCTCTGTCAGAATTCAGCTGCTACTGTACCCACAGATTACTGGGTGACAGGGTGGGCCTGCCTCGCAGGGTTCAAGGCCTCTACCGGCCCTGGTGCTTACCGCCTTTCAACCTTCATGTGAAAAGTGTTCCTTAAAAGCCTTGCATTATCATTGGGAAGACCCAGGGGTGTGGTTTGGAAGATCACAGGCTAGTATCACTCCTGTGCTTTTGAGGAGCTGGGCCACTCAGCCCAAATCCAGTTTTAGAAAGGCTTCCTCAAATTTTGGGTGTTCAACTTGAGATACCTTAAAAGGGTGGGTGTTTTTCAGTGTTTTCTGAAAACCAGGCCCCATTAAAATCCCTCAAGCTGGATATCCAACATTTCTAGTCACTTTTGAAAACCTTGTCCCACGTGACTTTGACCATTCAGCTTCCACTATGACGTAACTGATCTCAGTCTGAAAAATGTGGGTCTGGAATTTTTCACAGACATCCTAAGAATGGAATTTCAGTTCAGGCATCATTTTTTTCCCCATGCCAAACAGTGCATGCTCTCAAAAGTTCTTTGAAAAGGCAAATTTCATGTTTTTTTTAAATATGGCATTGAAGATTTTCTACACCATAGAGATCATCTCAGCACATTTATATAAAAATCTTAATTTAAAAGGTTGCCATGATATCTTTTGGCTACTAAATATCAGTCCTGGAACTGGCATTAAGCTTTAGTAGCTACAATGGCTGGAATATTTTATATAGGTTGCTATTAAAATGTCAACAGTTACCAACAGCTACCGCTCAGTGATATCTAAGATTTTGTAGTTGTTTCTCGCCACTATAATACATCAAATAGTGCTGTCTTGAAACGGTTGATTATGTTGATGTTTAATGATCATCACTATAATCATATTACCGAGGACCTCCCAACCCAAACTCATGACAAATGATCATTGCTCTTTAGCTTTCCCTTTGCAGTTGGAAGTTTCCATTGCAAGGAATTCCAAAGGACTTTTTTCTGGTGGGAGGGGGGGAAAGGGGCAGGCACAGAGATTGACTAAACCTGGTTATTTGGGGAGGCAGTTTTTGGACATGTTTCCTTTAAGAGTATATTATATATGATAATGGCTTCATTGTCATCAAATAGAATACAATTAATTTTATTTTTTAGTGTGTTATCAGCAAGCAAACCACCACTATTAGCTAGATACCATCTGGGAGTGACAGTTTCCTTATTACAAAATATGTAAAAATATGGACTCCCTTAAGGAATCTGTTGCACTGCATCTGCTCAGATTTTTGTTATATGCTAATGGATTTTAACCCAGCATATGAAGCATGTTAAAAAAATAACAGAAAATTTTCAACTAAATTACTTGTTTCACATTTAAAGTGTCACAAAGACGGAGACAGCCATGTATGCAGGCTTCGCTACGGGGGATGGAGAAGAAACAAAGAAGTAAGGAGCAGGCATTTCTTACCTGCTGTTTTGTTATCCATCCCTCTCTCTCAAGAGGAATTCTAGCTGCCCACATAATTAAGGCCACTTCATATCTGAGCAAAGTATTGGCACTATATACTGCTGAATCTCCAATACGCTTAGGTGATAACAAAAGGCTGACGGCTAAAGCACAATTACTCTCCTTATGTCTCAGTGTTTGTAATATCTTAAACAATCACAGTGATTAAAATGGGCTACTATAATTATGAAACCATTCTCCAGCATAGCTTCCACCCCCTCTCCCGGCCTTCATATATTTCCTTACCCCCACTTGCAATGCTAAGATCCTGAAAATGAGTTGAAAGGACATACAGTTTGGTTAGGTGACAAAGAGTCATTGGGATTAGACTGAGAATATGGTAGATTAAAACTCCTCTTTGCTGAAATGTTATCATCTTGGAGAGAATGACCCATTACCAGAGCTGAAAATAAATGACTGAGCTGTAAACATGGGGCAGAGGAGGGTTTTCCTCTTTCCCTCCCCCTCCCCACTGTACAATTATGCAGAGCTGTAGCTTTAGGCTAGCGGAATTTTTGCACTTGTAAAGCAGTTGAGTATGAATTGCTTTTCCATGGATCTATGTCCCCAGGCTCTCCAATTGAAATATACCAGGCATTACTTTTTCATTAGCATCAACACAGGACATTTCACTAAAAATATTTCATGAGCTATTTACACTTCATATATATATGTATATATATAAATTAGGTCTAGGAAGTTTTTGACTGCACATAAACTTTTTGCATAACTCTTCTCTTCAAATAAAAATAATGTATCGCTGGCTGTGAAGTCCCAGAGATTTTCTAGACTATCTGGGAAGAGCAACATCTCTCTTACTTGTGTCCATATATACAAAAGAAATTGTCTGATGAGAAGCGCTATATAACAACTAGAATTATTATTATTAAAGCTGTAAAGATGTAATTCACTCCTTCACACACATACACTTTTCTGTTTTCTAACAATAATGTTTTGCGCTTGATTGTTCTGATTTCAAGTGGTATAAAAATGTATAAAGAATAGAGGTACTGAGCGTCTACAATTCCAGCTAAAGTTAGTAGGAAGAGGTGCTTTTAGTATCTCTGAAAATCAGGCCTTATATATTGGGCCTCCCTTTGTAATCAATTCATAACACTTCAGTCATATAAATTAATTTGGTTTCACAACACACCTACCAGATAGTTATGTGGTGTTATACCCAGTGGAAAAACCTATGCGTAAACTGAGGCACAGGACCTAAGTGAACAATAGAGCCAGGAATAGAACTTAGGTGTCCCCATGGTCTTCGTCCCCTTCTCTATAAGCAAAGTTCAGTACCTGTAATTTCCCAAACTTCTACTTTGCTCCTCGGAGAAATGAACTGGTGTAAAAATGCCAGGCCAGGTCAGAAATTCAAAAAAAGGACTAAGCATGTGGAGGGCACTTCTATTTAATGCGTTCAACATTAAAAAAAAAAGAAGAAGAAAAGTAATTTGAAATTCCTTCAGAAACCTAAGTCACATTTTGGTCTGTTCCACTGTTACATGACTTACTACCTGCTGATTCCAGTCTCATCCATGCAGGTTAGACAGTTTGACCCAAATAAATCAATATGTTTAGACACAACGACTGTCATAACAGGAAGCCATGGTTTATGATAGACTTTGCTGGCCAGACATTCCAGCTTGCCCGTCCAGGATGAGTGCCGTTTTCATGCAGAGACAATGCAGCTGGTATGACAATGAAGGATGGCTTGCGGCTGGGACAGGGGGCAAAATAAAGGCATTTGAGAATAACTCCAGGATTCGCCATTCTGAATGGCAGGGAATATATAGACTTTGCTGGAGGAGGGGGTCTATGTTCAAATGGCTTGGGCCTGCACTTCTTCAAACAAACAAACAAAAAACCCCCAAACAAAACCCCTGCTCTATTAATGGTATAATGAAAACAGTACTTTAGCACCTGGCTCCCCTGTGCATTAAGAAGGGAACAGATCCTTGAAGTGCTCCTTTTCATTTACATGGAAACGCTTTGTAAGAAGTGGCAAAGCATTGCTGCCTCCTTTGGTAGTCTCTGCACTACCAATTACTTTTGCCCCCTTTCACTGCATTATCAGCACTTGAAGATCATCACTAATGCTCCCTGTCTGGTTTCATGAAGGGCGCTGACGATGTCTATCGTCTCCTCCTGCAGTGCAGGGTACATGTTCACCTGAGAAAAGCCAGTCTTTAAGAAATGTTTATGTCTTGGGCTAACTCCCATTGAAGCTGGTGGCAAAACTCCTATTGACTTCAATAGGAGCTGGATCCTCTGGGGTTCTGTTTCTCATGACACACCTTGCAACCTTTTGTGTTGCTCTCTCTTCAACGTAGCTGAGATTTTCCATCAGAAAGCATGCCAGATGGCCCAACTGTGCGTGACTCCAGTAGCCCTTTCAAGAGGCTCACTTTCTGTTCTGTAGTCAGCATCACCTTTGATTTCTGTGTCACTGGGGTCAAGAATACAGCATCAATAGTATGGTAATATTGACTTGGTACCAGGTTGGTTTTGGTCTTGAGCGCTAATTGCTGAGAATCGAGTGGGAGAAGTAGAGTTCACCCATTTAAGAGCTGAAGGTTCTCCATGTTGTAGCAAGGTGTGTGTTAGCAAAGACCAAGGGGGAGTTTATAATGGATTTCAATGAAGTCGGAGCCAGTATCATTCCAGTATATTTCTAACAAGAAGTTCAGGAACAGATTTAAGTGGTACTTAATATTTCCTCACCTACAGTACTTGCTGTCAGTAGGCGCTAAATAAAAACGACTTACAATGTCGCTTTGAACTTGGTGAAGTCAGTAGAGCTCAGGAGAGCTTTCCTAAAAGCCCCACAATTGTTCAAGTTCGTGAAGACATAATTAAAATGCACAGAGAGAGGTGCTCAATGAACTGCACTTTCTAATATTTCATAAATTGCCTCAATGCTGTTTCTCCTCACCCTCACAGAAGAGTGTCTTTTTTTTCCCTTCAGACCCAAGCCACATGAAATTAAGATTCATTGCTGTCCATTTGGCGAAGGAAAGCATCTCTCCTGACTGATAGTGTAACTTTACAGAAGCAATGGAATCCCTTTTTCTGAGCATTTTTTTTTCTCACTAGATTGAGTGATGACAAGCAAACAAGGGAAAAACACAAATAGGCAAACAAGGAGGGCCGCATTAAGGCACAGGCAACCTAGGCACACACCTACAGCCTAATTCGTGGTGGGAGAGGGAGGGCAATATGAGCAGAGCTGTGCACCAGCGCGCAATGCCACTCACTCAAACTTGGCCCTGCTGTGCCCCCTCATGACAGAGGTGCACCTGGGCCAACCTGAGCGGGCAGTGGGAAGGCCAGAGCTGCCAGCTCCCGCACACATACCTGAATCAGACCAGCCGGAGCTTCACTGCCATTATCCAGGTGTTGGATGGGGAGTTGCCACATGGAGGAGCCGGCCAGGAGAGGGATGGCAGGGAACTCTGAGGGAGTGTGGGGGAGGGCTGACACCAGGGCGTTAATAGGGCAATGTCCAAGAGTGTGCCGCAGGAGCCAGTCGCTGATTGACATGGATAAGAGATGATTAATTTAGCCCTCTCCTATCCATATCAGTCAGTGACAGGCTCCTGTTGCATGCAGGTATGTTTTCCCAAGGCCCGGTCATGGTTAATGGGTCACTGTAGGTGCACTGGTGCCCTAGGCAAAGATAGGACTGAGCACTGCCGTGATCTGCCACCCCAGTCCCTTACTCATTGCATCCTGCTGTGCATTAGCTCAGGCTTGCTCCAGTGCTTGGGCCATTTCTTGCTCAAAATGGAAATCCCTGCTTCTGCTTAGTCACATGCGACAGCTGATTTTTGTTCCAAAATGCTTCCGATGAATTACTTTGCCAATGATCCAAAGAAGGGCCCCCAGCTTTGCTTTGTGGGGCACTTCTGGGATCAAAGATGCCCAGTGCACATGACTGCTCATCATTTTACAGCACAGGAGGCACAGAATGCTTGAAAAACTCCACAGGCAAAACAAAACGGCTCTGCAATGGCCAACTGGGGAATGTTCAAAATGGGCATCCCTTCAGACCTGCTTTCTAGAGGAGTCAAGGAAGTTTTTCAGAGGCAACACTTTCATATGACAGCATTTTGATAATGTATTGGATGTTTTCCATTTCGTCCTGTCATGCAAATTCTATGCATCATTGAACAGAGTCAACAGGCAAGATTCTTCAACTAGCCAAAAATGGTTAACCCCACAATTTTTCCCAACAAGTATTTCAAAAATATTGGATGTATGCAAATCCCAGGCTCCCAGACCAACTTATGTATTCTCTCTTTTCTGTTCTTGGTATTCATACATTTAATATCTAATCATTGTATCGCTCACAATAGATTAGAACACTGCAATTCGAATCCTGCATTGACCTCTAAGTGTTTTTAAGGAGACGCTAGCAGGGGAACTACTAGAAAGGCAAACCACAGCAGAGGAAGAGTGAGAGGTCTGTTTCATGTCAACGTTACAAATTACCCCAAGGAAAGGAACACACATTTTTGCATCTGGGAAGTTGGCTTTGGCAAGTGGGCAAAACAGTGCAAGAAATCTGATGAGATGTCAATACGAGATCAAAGAGACTCATCAAATAAGCTGGAGAGTGAGTTGGGAACCCTGTGTATTATTGTTGGATTCCCTCATGCTTTGGTTCTCTAAAAATTTCTGAAATTTAGCAATAAAACTAGGTGTTGCCCTCTCCATTATCTTTGCAGTAATTTTACAGATTTTGACTGCAGGTATTATTTTAGTCTTTAATTGTTAGTTTTAAGTGTCCAGATTTAGCAATGCACTAGCAACACAGCAGCTTTACTTGTAATTCAGGGATTTTGTTTTCTTCCCCCCCCACTCCATCCCACAAGTTCAAGATTGCACTACTTAACAATTCATAGTATTGATTCAAAGCTTTAACACACAAATTTCAGCAACAGCAAAAGGCTTTGGTACCTTGGCTTTAGAAATGCTAAGCAGCTTTTCAGTGCTTTTGAAAAAGAGGTCAGGAAAAGGGAACTGAAAGACTGATGTCAGATATTAGTTTGCAAACTTATAGACTATGTTTAAGTTTTATACTTTAACAATGGGGGTATTCATAGCATTGTAATTTGACTCATAAAAGCAAATGTTACTTTCAAAGGTTGTACATTGATTTTTAAGTCATATTGCCATAGGAAGCCTTTCCACAAAAACACATTTTAAGCCTTGCTACATAAATTTAATTTCTTAAACATATCTGGACTTTCTTAATATTTAAAAGATTTTAAGGACATGACCTTTTTTCATGGAGACATTTTCCATGAGAGTTAGGCAGTATAATGCAGAACAGAGATTCTTAGGCTCTCAGATAGTTCTGGTTCACAACATAATGAAGAGATTGTCTCATGGATACCTCTCCTCCAATTAATGATTGCGCAGACCACCTCCATTTCCATTTACAATCACGAAACATCCTGGTGACAACTACAGCAATTACTCACATGGAAAAATTAGGTAAGTATTTTGTGTGTTTGCAGCTGCCTTATAATGTGAATACAAGCTAGAATGAAGGTTGAGATGCAACCAATTTGTGACCTTCCTGTTCTCTGAGTACCACCAGGAAGTGCTTTATGGAACATGATGTGAGAATCGTTGATAGAGAATAGCAAATCAAATTGATACAGGATTGTACAATGACACTATCCTAAAAGGATTCTGGTTAGAGGTGAGTGCATGGTAATTCATGTTGGAATTAGCTAATGAAGGACCTGAGCCAAAGCCTAGTAAAGTCAATGGGACTCTTCCTGTTGATTTCAATGGACTTTGGATAAGGTCTATAATGGGAGATCCAGCTGGGTACTTATATAATGAAGCAAAGAAGGAACTGTACTCACTGTTCAGTGATACTCCACAGCAGTGGCCAAAAAACATCTTAACTGCACTCTAGGGGCTCTGATCTGAATTGCACCATCATTTTGTACAATTGTCTATTGCATTTGTCCACAAGTGCACACAAGTTAGGGGACTGTATACGCTCAACAGCCCTTGTATATCAAAGGAGGATCCAGGCCTAAACATTCCTTGCAGCCACTGGCCTCCTACTTTCTGAAATGTAACATCCAATCACATTTACTTCACTGACACTTGTTTTCCACAACTGTGAGAAACAAGTAGGTGGGAGAGAGAACTAATCTCCATGGGGAACTTTTGGACTATATTTAAAAGTTGCTCAGGTACACTTTTTAAGGCTCTTCACACCAGAACAGAGAGCCCACACAAGATACTGTGGCCCAAATAAACCTTAAGGACAAGTCCTTTCCCTACTTCTGTGGGTTTGGAAGAATGATGGCAGAAGAACTGGCATGGTGTGCAGTGGGGAAGGAAAGATATATACATCCCCTGCTTGATTCAGAGTCCAGCTCTGTAAGGGGCCTATGGGCAGTCACACGAGGGGAATCAGTATAGAGTCATAGAAGTATAGGACTGTAAGGGATCTCAAGAAAGTCCTCCAGTTCAGTCCCCTGAACTTATGGCAGGTAATAACTAGACCATCCCTGACAGGTGTTTGTCTATCCTGTTCTTAAAAATCTCCAATAATGGAGATACCACAGCCTCCCGAGGCAATTTGTTCCTTTGTCTAGCTACCCTGACAGTTAGGAAGCTTTTCCTAATATCCAACCTAAATCTTCCTTGCTGCAATTTAAGCTCATTGCTTCTTGTCCTATCATCAGAGATTAAGGAGAACAATTTTTTACCCTCCTCCTTGTAACAACCTTTTATGTACTTGAAAACTGTTATGTCCTCCCTCAGTCTTCTCTTCTTGAGACTAAACAAACCCATTTTTTTCAATCTTTCCTCATAGAAAGATCTAGACCTTTTCTAGACCTTTAATTATTTTTGTTGCTCTCCTTTGGACTTTGTCCAATTTATCCACATCTTTCCTGAAATGGGGCACCCAGAACTGGACCCAGTACTCTGACTGAAGCCTTATCATTGCGGACTAGAGCAGAAGAATTACTTCTTGTGTCATGTGTATAACACTCCTGCTAATACGTCCCATTATGATGTTCACTTTTTTTGCACCAGTGTTACACTGTTGACTCATATTTCGCATGTGATCCACTATAACCCCCAGATCTCTTTCAGCCGTACTCCTTCCTAGGCAGTAATTTCCCATTTTGTATATGTGCAATTGATTGTTCCTTCCTCAGTGGAGTACTTGGCATTTTTCCTTATTTAATTTCATCCTATTTACTTCAGAGTATTTTTCCAGTTTGTCCATATAATTTTGAATTTTAATCCTATCTTCCAAAGCACTTGCAACTCCTCTCAACTTAGTATGTGTACTCTCTCTGTCATTATCTATATTATTGATGAAAATATTGAACAGAACTGGACCCAGGACTGATCCCCGCAGGACCCCACTCAACATGTCCTTCCAACTTTGACTGTGAAGCACTGATAATTACTCTGTCGGAACAGTTTTCCAATCGGTTATGCACCCCACATTGTAGTAGTTCCACCTAGGTTATATTTCTGTAATTTGTTTATCATAAATTCAAGATATACTACATCTACTGCTTCTACCATATCCACAAGGCTTGTTACCTTGTCAAAGAAAGCTATCAGGTCGATTTGACACTATTTGTTCTTTACAAATCCATGCTGACTGTTTCTTATCACCTTATTATCTTTTAAGTGTTTGCAAATTGATTGCTTAATTATTTGCTCCATTATATTCCCGGGTATTGAAGTTAAACTGACTGGTCTGTATTCCCTGAATTGTCCTTATTTCCCTTTTTATAGATGGGCACTATATTTACTTTCTTCCAGTCCTCTGGAATCTCTCTAATCTTTTATGAATTTTTAAAGATAATCACTAATGGCTCAGAGATGTCCTCAGTCAGCTCCTTGAGTCTTCTAAGATGTATTTCGTCAGGCCCTGCCAACCTGAAGACATCTAACTTGTTTAAGTAATTTTTAGCTTGTTCTTTCCCTATTTTATCCTCAGATCCTACCTCATTTTCAGTATGTTAGATGTCTGATCGCTACTAACGTTTTTGATGAAAACTCAGAAAAAAAGGCAGTTAGCACTTCTGCCATTTCCATATTTTCTGTTATTGCCTTTCCCCTCTCACTGAGTAATAACCACTGCTCCTTCATAGCCTGTCCCGTTCTTTATTCAGTGGTGCCCTTGGATGACCAGAGGATAAATATATCTTTTGTAGTCTTCCCTCCCCTACCATACAAGCAGCACACTAGCACCAGGGAGGTTATTCCAGCTACTCTACAGGTTGTTTCTCCATTTCCCTGTGGAAGTCCTCAAAAAAAAAACACTTCCATTAGGGCTGTTGGAGAGTGGATTTTGTCCTTAGTGCATTATGGATTTAGATGGTACATAGGAGGCTCTTCTGCACTGGGGTGAATTTCACACTTTTATTTCTTATGTAATTTAAACATAGATATTGGCAGGAAAAGCAAGAGTTTGGGTTGAACGAACTCCAAGCTGCTGCCCCCCCCACCTCCTCCTCCATGGATTCATAAGGGAGATAAAGCTATGGGGATGAAGGGGAAATAAATTAGATAAAAGTGTGAATAAATTGAAATATTTGGAAAAGTGCATTCCCTATTTTATAGACGAAATAACTGTCCTAAAAAAATTGGCCAACGGAAGGTGTTGCCATTTTTCTTTTCATGACCAGGTCCATGGGGTATCCGTCACGCTATGGTCCTATGGTCACAATCAGTAATTGACAATGTTAGATTAATCACCTTTCAGTGGTTGGCATGAAGTCAGTGTAGTTACACCCAGAATGAGTTTGACCATCAGTTATTTAGCACATGAGAGCTATAATTCTCTGAAAGCTTCCAAGCCAGATCACCCTTACTCTTTAGCACCAAATCTCTTAGGGCCTCATCCAAAGCCCAATAAACTCCATGTAAAGCTCCCATTGATTTCACTGGGCTTTGGATCAGGCATATATCTTTCTGTGTCTATCCTAGAGCTAAAAAATAAAAGTACAGGGGAAGGAAGATTTTTACATGCTGAGAAATCACTTTCTGCAAGTGATTACTTCGAGTAGTGCCTTTTATGCTGGAAACACTACAGAAAAATAATATAAAATTACACACACAAAAAAACACATTAAAAGAACATTATTAAGGTCGCAAAGTCAAGCATTCAAAAGTTAGGAAATGCCAGAATTAAGGTCGCTTGTGCAACCTTAATTCAGCCCTCTTGTGTGTAAGCATTATTATATAATCTTTAATTAGATGATCACACACTATTTTTTTCCACAGGACCATCTGACTCATTCAGTGCAAAGAATGGACGGTGCTATCTTAATGAGCAGCTATTCAATATTTTCTTTCCTTCTTGTTGTTCAATATGTGGACCCCTGTCTTATTTACTGTGCACTATTCAAACCCTACTCTGAAGCTTGAATTATTAATTTCCACATAAGCTTTTCTATGGTGTTCATCACTATAGCACCTGAGTGCTCCACAGACATTAATTTTATTTTCACAGCCCCTTTCTGAGATGAGTGGGTATTATCCCCATTTTGCAGATGGAGAACTAAGGCTCAGAGAGAGTAAGGTCAAAAGTATTCACTAATTTTGGATGCCCAAATTTAGATGACTTGGAACTGATTTTTCAGATTTTTTTTAAATATAGCCCCTTATAGGTCTCATTGACTTTAGTTGCAGCTGTGAGCGCTCAGGATTTCTGCAAGTCTGACCTATGTATCTCAAGTCAAGGACCTAGAAAAGAGGAATACAAAATTAAAGGCCAACTGAAAAAGTTTGGGTAAAGTGATTTACGCACTATCACACAGGAATTCTGAGCCAAGGCAGGGATAGAATCCAACTCTCCACAATAGTATTCAAATGTTTTAACCATGAAACCACACCTTTCTTCCTGCAATCCCCTTAATCATTCACTACACAACTTCTATGGGTCTTTCACAGAGCTGTGAACACAGGTGTACACCTGGCATGGTTTACAAACTCCCGAGACACCGGCTCCTTCTGCATCGAGAGGGATACCCTGGTGCATATCTACATAGAGTGTGTCAGACTGCAGCCCGTCCTCCGTCTCCTCCAGAACCTACTACTGAGGTAGTGTCTGCTTTTCTCTCCCCGCACCTTGTGATCCTGGCACACCAAATCCATGGCCCCACGAAGTTATGGGATTTTCTTGTCAACCTCCTCCTGGTGTTGGCCAAGATGGCCCTCCTTCATACACGGAGAAGAAAGTTGGATTGGGGAGAGGGGTGCTCTGCAACTGGGGCCTGTTTCCATCCTTTATGAAAATTGCCTCAGAGCATAGTTCCTCTGGGCAGGATCCGCCAACTCCCTTGATACCTTCGAGGAGCAGTGGGCTCCGTTGGGGGTTCTCTGCTGTGTCCTCTTCCAGTTCCCTGATTTTTATCCTATGACCTTCATACCCATCCCTATTCATTCATTTGTTGTCCCCACTATTAAGTTGTGGCTCAGGTTCACTGGCCCCTCCCCCTCAGTTGAGGGGAAGGCCTTTAGCTATGGGTGGGCTCAGTCAGGCTGTCTCCTGGAACCTCAATAGATACACACCTTCTAGCTTCTGCAACAAATGAATCAAGGGTCCTATAGATGTCAATTTCCAACACTGCATCCCACTGATGGATTCCCAAAGCTGGTCTAGCCTGTGCACTGAATGAAGCAGGGGACCTCCCCTCCCTTGTTCTCAAAAAATTCAACTTGAGTCAGACACCCAGCATGGAAAATTTCAGCCCAAGTGGTTAAAATCTGGCAAAACTATAAGCAACTGAAAACAGGGTCATGTAATGAAAAATGTTAGGCAATCTTAATAATTGGTGGCGGGTACCAGCCTCACTTGTAATAATGACTTATTAAAAATAATAAGGAAAATGGAACTATGGGACAGATTAGAATTTTAGTTGCACTAGTTTAAATATTGAGTCACTCCATAAAAGTCCATGAAGTTATTTACACCAGCGTAAATCAACAGTAGCACCATTAGAGTCAATAAAATAATTGAAAATGAGATCAGAATCCGGCACAGCAAGGACAAAACAAAGAGAAATCAGGACACGGTGAAGTAAACAGCCCTCAACAATTCAGCCCCTGTTGTGATTGCAAAGTCTAGGGTAAAGGCACAATCAACATTTTTTTTTTCTTATGCAGCTTTCTACAAGCTTTACAAGCTTGTTTCTTTTAGTGCAAAAGGGTCTCTTTCCTCCACTCTGCACCCCAGCCTTGAGGTACGCTTTGTCATTGATAGCACTAATATCTGAAGAACCTTTTTCAGGAGCAGTGATTACAGTGTTGCTTTTCCCTTGTTTTGCAGACTTTTAAAAATGAAATAATAATAATAATAAAAAAAAAAACCCACCAGGATAATCAGGATATATTCCTTTTCATCTCTGGCTCGCTCATAATTTTCCGTTGCAGAGTTCATGTAAAAAAAAATGCTTGCTTTCCAACCTCCTTGCCCAATTGTAAGCCCTTCAAAGGGAAGAGAATAAAAATTGGAGCTTGAATCCCTGACCAAATGCTCTCGCAGCCAGGCTCACACCAGCTTTTGAAGTCCCTCAGCTCACCTCTTGATGCCAAGCAGGCCCCTATTATTACCAGCGTTGTTAGCCATTTCAAGCTCCATTCCCAGGCCTATGTGGACAAGAGAGCAAGGGAGGCCCTTTCATGTCGGGCTTTGCAATGCTGTTTCAGTGTTTGAAGGATGAAAGTCGTCTCTGTTTGTTCTGTCGGCAGTGCACAACATTTGGCTTAAAAAGTGCAGGATGATGACTTTCTGAAGTGGCGTGGCTCACGCTCAGCACAGTCAACACAAATGGCAAAGCTGCGGTCAGAGCTTTCAGGGGGTTTTTTGTTTGCTTGTTTACACGTAACAAGAAGTGGGAATAAAATACCTGAATCAGCAGCACTTTTTAAATAAAAAAATAAGGCTTCCACAGGCAAAAAAGGCAGGGGGAGGGTGGGAGGAAATAAAACCGTTGCCCCAGGATGCTGCTGCATGCGAAAGATTGTTTATTGTAAACAGGCCCAAGTTATGATTGCCATGGTGCAGAGAAACCCAGAGGAAAGGTTGCAGGTTGTCTGTCCTTCTCTCCCCACCCCCTACATGTATGCTGGAGGCAGCCAAATCACAACCGACTGCTTGCCCTGATCTCAAGGGGGATGTTAGCACAGAAGCACTTTTTGATGCTTGAAGAGAGGCAACTTCAGGGTGGCTGTGGTGAAGACACGGCTATGGTTCTGATCAGTCTTTCCATGCAGCAACTTGTGGGCTGTGCTGGGGGTAAGCAGAGAAATATAAGCTACCCCTTTTTGACCCTACAAAGACAGGGAATGTTTTTCACTATCACTATCCTCTATCAAGACTCATTATCTCCTCTCTCCGTCGATAAGCTTCTACCTACATCTGTGCTTTTTTCGTTTGGGAGTGGGGAAGGGGAGAAGAAATCCTCTAAACTAAATTTCATTGTCTAATGAATGAATGAAGCCCTGGAAAGTTTGGGCTGATTTCATTTTGCAGCCAAGCTGCAGCAGCGAACTTGCTGAGATAAGAGAACCCAAAGCAAGTAAATAAATAAATAAATAAGGAAGCTCTTGTTTTGATTTCTCATTAGTCATGATATTTAGCCTTTTATCGCAGCACAGTTCACATCCTGCCCCTAGAAATCCGGTGCTATATATTCCTCGCTAATAACAACAACAATGCTAAGAAATCTGAAAGCATGGAATGGGTGGTCAAATGTAGTTCTTGGTCCAGCTGTGTTTAGTTTTCAGATGCCCATGTGTTCCTTATTAGGCTGCCTTCCAGCCCTTCTCTGCCTCCTTTTCTATTCTTCACAGTCCAAAAATATGAACCAATTACAGACCACAGAGTGAGCTATTTACCCCCTCCTGCCTTTACACAGCTATTTCCTGCCTGCTATCAGCAACGTTAGACAAAGATGACAACAGGCCCAAGGTTTTTACCATAAATTGAACCATAAGTGGGGACCTGAAAACACCCTAACGCTGTTATATTTTATGTAGGGGAAAATTTGAAAAGGATTATCTGAGGAAAGCAATCAGCTCCAGACTGAAATCTATCTCACTGGTGTTTATATGATAAAATAATTGCCATTTAGGCTTCTATCACAGTTGGAATATGAATCATATGTCTAGAGGGGTCTCCTGTGGAGGTTCAGGGGCAGAGCTTCCTTCTTCACTGTTGTAGCCTCTCTGGAGGTACACTTGGGTCTCTGGGCCAAAGAAAACAGTTGTGATTACAGAGTGATAGAGCCAGCCACATGCTGCTTCAGAAACCTATAATCATCTCCCCTTTCCCCAAAAGCAACAAGTCTGTAAAACTCATTCACTTGCCAGGGGCTGTTTATTCTGCTTAATGGCCACCTATCACCCCTTCACTCATTCTTTTTAGATTTACTAGACAAGCACAAAGCAAATTAGTGCAAAATGCTTTCAGTCAAGTGTCAGGTGGAATCAGACTTGATGAATACTATACTGCTGGGTTTTATAACTGTAGGAACACATATACTGACAACATTGTCTCCTTCAATTAAAGCTACACTGCTCGTTTTCTGAATCCCTTGCAACTCCCCCAAAGTCAGACCTATAACTTTTTACTGTCTTATTTTAATAAAGACATTTTGACACACCTTGTGATGGAGCAAACTGAGAAATCTCCATGCTGGAATTTTTACGATGTGTTTCAAAAATGTATTCTTCAAAGAAAATATTTAAGTGACACGCTAATCTGCCGCAAAGTGTGGATATGTTCTAAAATAGCATTGTGTCTGAACCTTGTAACAAAATATTTATACTATAAATCTAACTTATCATAACAAATATTTTTCAGTGTTGCATGGCCATAAACATACAAAGCACAATGGTGTATGGGACTGATTTATTCTTGACCAGAGGGTGTAGTTCCCCCTCAACAATGATGCATGGAGTTATGTACACACAGTGCATGTGAATGTACATGAACATTATGTTCGTGGTGAATGTTATGTACATGAACATAACCCCAAGGGATAAATTGCATGGGATTTTAAGAGCATGATTCCTGCTGAAGTCAATAGGAGCCATGTGCTGAAACCCATACAAATCTCTTTGGAAATTAACTCCCCTAAGCCTAAAATGGTTCCTATGAGCATACACTGGGTCTGATCACAGAATCATAGAAGATGAGGGTTGGAAGAGACCTCAGGAGCTCATCTAGTCCAACCCCCTGCTCAAAACAGGACCAACTCCCAACTAAATCATCCCCAGCCAGAGCTTTGTCAAGCCGCACCTTAAAAACCTGATGAACGCTGCTTTGAGTGAGGCACTGGACAGTGTTGGGTCACACATGGCATGCTGGCTGGTGTAACTTGCTCGTCTGAGTGCATGCAGCCCATGCAACCGACACATGTGGAGAACAGGTCAGGACCATGACACACACTAGAGGGCAGGGACTGTGACTGAACCACCCTCCCCAGAACGTCAGCCCAACAGTCTGTTCCTTTAGTGGTTAGAAATATTTTGTGCCCTTCACTCCTTTGGTGTCTCTTCCCTGTCACCTAAAGCTCATGTGATGTTTGGCTACATGAAGGCAGCATTAAATCATCTACAGTTCCAACGCTCCAACATTCATTATGGCAGTCAGCACCAAGGGACAGGATTTAAACAAATTATCGAGGAAACTCAAATCTTATAACACTCGCAATCAGCTTGGGCCTGAAATTAGCTCCCCACTTCTTCTCCCTGTAGTCTGCAGTTTAATATATATTTTTTGCAAACCTTGTAATGTTGTAATGACCAGATGGCCAGAAAGACTACAAACATCACCTAGACCTCACCCTGTGACTGCTTAGACTGCAGCGTCATCTTGGAGACAGTGCTCAGGACCTTCTGTTTCAAAAGCATAACTCTCTACTGTGCAAGAGCAGTGAGCTTCTCCAGTAGCTGTAGTATTTTAGAGTCATAGATGATAGAGTTGGAAGGTATTAGTAGTATTAAAAGTAAAAGTATTAAAGTTTCCATCCTACTTGGGCCTCCAGACACTAGAAGGCAAATTAATCACACAACAGGTCTTTTACCTTTTACCAGCTACCAGCTTAGGGATAACATTTAATTTCACTGCTCTAAACTGGAAACATAGCCAAAACCTTTGGAATGCACACTGTTAGTAAGCCAGCTTTGGATGTTTGCATTGGTGACGCATACTGATTGCAATAAGGAGAGGCATCTTAAACACATTTTTCCAAATATTCTGATTTATTGCAGGGCATCCCTGGAGCCTAGGGACATTCCTTATTTCATCCACCTGACGTCAGCCAGCAACAGAAGCCCAAATGGGCTCAAGTTGATCTGAGTAGGGTTGTACAGTTATCTAAACTCTCAGCTACTTCCACTTTACACTGGGCTCTCATTTGCCCTTACCATATGTACCAGTGATGTGCAAGCTTAAATGGGGTAGGACTTTGGGGAAGCTCTTTTCTTTCCCTCATCACATGTCCAAACTTCCTCCTCCTCCCAACCTTCCTTTCAGCCTGTCCTTAGTTCTTAAGCCCTGAGCCGGACCAAAACTCTTGCTCTTCAATGACATCTGACTCAGGGTACTCATGTACATCTGGGGCGGAGGCAGGGGGGGACACTTGGGGGTTGGCACAGTCCTCTGAGCTGCTCCCTGCAAGATTGTTTCACTTTCCTACTTCCTCTGAAATAATGGCCAGGGCGGGCCATATGTTTTAGGGAGAGTAGGGTGCATCGATGACCGAGCTACAAGAGTGGAGGAAGGCTGGCAGGTTGCAAGTAAGCAGCAAATCTTGCACACTAAGCAGGACTGAAGAGGGAAATGGGCAAGGAAGGAAAAATGAGGAGAAAAGCAGAAAAGGAGAAAATATCCAAATATCCCACCCAACCTGCACAACCTGCCTCGAGCACCAAGCACATTTTCCTTCAGTCTTTGGCTGGCTTTGGCCCACTCTGAGACAGACTTTTTCTCCAAAAAAAAAAAAAAGAAGTTCTGAGTTGGGTTCGAGAGTTGAGCCATTTTTTCCTTCACCTTTCTCCTACTTTATACCCAGTTCCTTTCTTTTCTATCCATTTATTCATTCTACCCATCTATCACTCTAACGGCCCTCACTACCATAGTATCCAAGCACCTCACAACGTTTAATGTATTTCTCCTCAAAACACGCCCAGGAGGAAGGGAAGTAATATTAATGTAATTTTTGTAGGTGGAGAACTGAGGCACACAGAGATGAGGGCCCAGATCTCTAACGGTATTTAGGCATCACTGCATTCAGTGTTTCAATGCCTAGCTGATTGAGGAGCCTAAGCATCATTTTCAAAAGGAATTTAGGACCTTTGGAGTCAAAATCTTATTGACACCCATTTTCCATTCTCTTTCTGGGTCAAGTGTAAAGCTCTTGCCCGAGAGCAAAATGTGCTATTCATACATGAGCCGTCAGACCCTGGGCCAAATGCTCAGCTGTTATACATCAGCAGGGATTCACTGACCAGCTAAAGGCCTGGCCTCGATTGGACAACTTCTGTTAAGTGTCTTAACAGATAGTGCAGAAACAGCATTTTGCATTTAATGGAAAAGTCCACCAAGGAAATCTGTGAAATTTACACATCTGGACCATTTAAAGCAATTAACTTCTCTCTTTTCTGCAATCTTATTTCCTGCAAGGACTAGTGCAGTGGCTTATTGATTCCATGGGGAACTGAGAGCCTTGACATTTAATCCTACCATGAGAAAGCAGCTAAGAATAACAATTTCACCTACAAATCAAAATTGCAGAGTTTTCATTCATACTGAATAATTTAGACAGATTTAACAAGCCAACTTTAAAAACCAATTATCAAAACATTGGCTCTTTCAATTTCCTTTATCTTTTTAAGATGTGACTAATATAAAATTAGGATCAGAGCTTCCCATTTGAGGAACCTGTACTGGGACATTAGTTTGGCACCTCTAGGTCACCTGTTTGAATCTCTTTCAGGTGGGTGCGGAGACCCCAAGTTGCCACCTCAATGACTACTTGGTAACATACATAAAATGAGTTCAATTGTGTCACTCCGTACCTGACATGTTGTACGGATCATAATTGTTACTACTTGTTCCCTACTTACTGGTTGACTAAGCAAAAAAGACTGAATAGGTCTAGACTCACCTACTTTTTCATCCTTCGAGGTGGTTACTCCATCTCCTGGGGGTGGCTCAATGATGGGAGGATATGGGAAATTATGTCATGTTGCTGTTATAGTTGCTTGACATTTTTAATCTTTTTGTTTTGTTTTGTCTTTTTAAATGAAAAATGGCATTTTTGCCAAATCAAAAATTTTCATTTTGGTCAACATTTTCTAATTTCTCAGTTTTAAAAAAGGGGAAATGGAAAATAGAAAAAATGTCAATTTTTTTTTTTTAGTTTGGTAAAAATCTTTTTAAAAAACTGCAAAATTGTAACAAAATCCCTAAACCGTTTGGTTTTTGAAAGACTGAAAAATGGGAGAGACAAGGTGGGTGAGGTAATATCTGTTCATAAAAGAGACAAGCTTTACAGTTCCATAGAGCTCAAAAGATTCTCTCACCAGCAGAAGTTGGTCCAATAAAAGGCATTATCTCATCCACCTTGTGTCATTCATCTCTGAGGATTAACAAGGCTACAATAACACTGAAAAAAAGGGTCATGTTTTTCGTTTTTTGATGAAAAAGGGGAAAAAACCCATGATTTTTGAAAGGGAAACAATTCAAAATACCCTCCCCACAGTATTGAAAATATGATGGATTTTAGTAATCCAAAACCGTTATTATTTAAACCTGTAAGGCCTTCCAATCCTTTAATTATGAATAAATAATGTTGTAATTAGCCAAATACCTGGTCTTTCCCAAGCTACAACACGGAACAAATCCTGTTCTTGCCTACGGTGATTCAGCTGCATTTGTGGTCAGTAACAGACAAGATATTTTGGATCAGTATATCCTTTTGGAGATTGAGTTTGGACCATACAGAACAAAAGAATCTCCTAGGCATAATAAAAGATTGGTTTTCAGATATATTGTATAACCAGTAAAATGCCAGAAAAGGACATATAGAAAGTCAAAGAAGGGTTGTGAGTGTCTCCTTATTTCTGTTGGAACTGTACCTGTTTATCAGACTAAAGGCTAGATCCAAAGCGCACGGAAAAGATTTTAGCTGACTTAAATGGGCTTTGGATCAGGTTCCGGCGCCTTGGGAGGCGCTGAGGGAGGAGCCTAAAGTACCAAATGAAAGGTAAAAGCACCAGTAATGCTGCTCTGGTTGGAACCACAAGTCTGTGATATTCCTAAGGTAAGGCAATTTAAATACAACGTGTTCACACCGTACAGCACCAACTGCAATGTGGCCCTGGTCCACTACTCAGGCCCCTAGATGCTGCTGTAATACAAATAATACATAGTATACAGGGAAGCTTTAGAGGTATGTTGAGCTTCTCGTATTAATGTTAGGTTATCTGACTGGTCTATGCAGTGTCAGGCATCCTCGCCTGAACACGAGGCCATCAGTCTGGCAGCTGCTTAAATCCTTCACTGCTCATCAGTGCTATTTGGGAGACCTGGTGGGAGTAAGATTGGTCATTTCCTGTTAGGTCAGGTCAAATCCTGCTCTCATCTATGCAGGCAAAAGCATTCCCACCCCAATGAAGTCTCTGAGGGAATTACATGAAAGTAATTAAGGTGGAAGAAGCAACCAACTGAAGAGGAGGCAGCAGAGCAGAGACCAACGATCAGCCTGAGGCTACTGCTTTGCATGGGGTTCAGATGTTTCCTCCTGGCTCCCTTTTGCTGGTAGCCTCTCAGTTGTTTGCTTGCTGTGTTCTAGGAGGAAGGAAACAACAACGGAGTGGGAAGGAACGGAGGGATTTCCTGGCTAGCTATGGAGGGCGAGAGGTCCCTGGAAACTCAGAGTGTCAGCAAAAGGCTGCTGCTGGAAACCTCTGGAGGAACACAGCAGGGATCTGACCAATGACTTCTTAGAAGTCTGAAGGAAGCCAGAGTAGGAAAAGCAGCACCAAACCAAATGCTGAGGGCTTCAATGGACAGGATGGAAAAGAAAGGGGCAAAAAAGTAAGAAAGAACTTATATTGGTGGACAGCTCATGTGAATGTGGCATCATGCCAGTGGGGGAAAGGTTCATTCCCTCCCAACTTCGTGGACAAAATTCCTTCTTTGGTTCTGCCCATGTCACTGAGTATTAACATGGCTTGTTATCTCTAAGTTATATCATATTGACACTCACTGTGTATTGCAGTTTTAGTTTTAGTGTTAAATCATCATCTTCTGCTATCCGATAGGCTAGAAGAGTATTTTCTGGTGGTTAAACCACTGATTTGAGGTTCAGGGGGGTTAATTTTTTCCCCCAGCTCTGCCATGGACTTTATCTGTCACCTTCGGTAAATCATTTAACCTCAGTTTTCTCTTGCACAAGACAAGGATAAAAATGTTTACCTCCCATGAGTAATTATGTGAGGCTTCATTAATGTCTATGAAGGGCTTTGAGATCCTCAAACGGAAAGTGCTGTAGAAGTGCAAAGTATCATTAAGTAGCTGGCCTCCTTTTATTTGCTCTTAGTAGCCAAAACGGTTAGCTTCTCAGGCCCCATAGACTCATTCAGCAATCTGTTTCTTCACTGCCTGTGGTGTTGCTTAGAAAATCATCCCTTTTCCCAGCATGTATTATTGTAAGCTCATATGAGAAGCCAATAGTGAAAATGACAAAGATGAGCCCCTTCCTACCTCTGCCACTTATTTCCAGATTTCAGGGCTTTACTGAAGCGTGTTAACCTCATTCCCTATTACCCAATGTTAAAGTTCATTCTCTAATACCCACCTGACATGCACGGCTCACAAATTATTTCATTCATTAGTAGTTGCATTTCCAAAACTGGTCCTTTTTATACTGACACAGAGTATAAAGTGGTTGTGAAAAATGCTTCGGCAGACATAAACCAGCCTCTGCTGGGATGCACTAAACATGTCAAAGTGAACTCAGATGGTCCTTTAGTCAGTAGAAGTGGCATCATGGTGCAAGGCACATTCTTCTTCCAGCAAGCAAGAATAATGGCTCAAACACTTAAAGACTCCACCTTATTTCTCCCTTGTGAAACAAAATGTAGATTTTACTACCCCACCATTTAAGTCACTGTTTATGGTTTGCATAATTTTTACTCTTTCCAAGTATATTTCAGTTTAACAACCTCGAGAGTTTATCACCTGATATAGCCATTGTTTGAAATTTGTTGTTTAAAGACATCCAAGAAACCACAAACCAAAGGCAAGAATTGCCATCACGGAAGCTTTCGGGACAATTTTTTGCCATTACTGCTACAATGCCTCCTTCTGCTCTCTCTTGGCCCCCATTTTATCCCTTGTACAAATTTGGATAATCCCTGGTTTTGGACAAGAGTCACAAAACAATCCAGACAGCCCATAGACTAAATCTACTGCAAAGTATGATTTCCTGAACATTTCCAAGATGAATTACAATACTAGTCCAATACATGATTTAAAAATAAGAGAGAGAGAGAGAAAAGAAGGCTGACTGCCAGAGTTCTGTCTTAACTTGAAGTGCAGAGGTGATTTTTAATGCTTCAAACATCATTCATGAAATATTATATATATAATTTGTACTCACAATAACATGCAAGCTCTCCAAGGAAACATTAAAATAAATAGCTTCTTTAACTCTTTTGTACCTTGATCGTATCTTATTTGGATGAATCAATAAAAGAGGGACCTAAGATTGATGGAGGACAGATCAGTAGGGCAATCATGTACTTTATTACATATTTATGAGTCTCAAAGATCAAAGGATGTTTTTATGCACATAACTTGGCAAATGTGTTTTGCCACATTCAGATATATTCCAAGTGACTTTAGCAGGAATGTGAAAGGAGCTGGCATGCTGCCCATAGTGCTATTTGGTAAGACTTTGAATAATGGTGGGATTAAAAACCAGGATAATAAAAACATATACAGCAGAATGTTTATACATGTATATAGTATATACTCATACATATGTGTATCTTTATAATGTGTGTATATACAGTATGTTACATATTGCATTTTATATAGACACACACACACACGCACAAACTCAGGAAATAAGGCCTTTATGCAACAGTCATTTAAGTCAGTGGGAGACTTGCATTTTGCTTCAATGAATTAGGTCTGTAATGCAAACAAAAGAAATAAACTGCATTCATACAACATTAGGTTACAGAGTGCCATGCTCAAAAATCAGGAAATGAAAAAGTTTGCACAGTACGTTAACGGTTACAGCTACAACGTGTGCAAAAAGGGGGAGTTGATGTTACTATTACTACCTGAATGGTAACTTTTCATTTCCCTGATGAAAATTTGAAACCTTAATGTTTTATCAGCTTAGTTTTATGCGCAAAATATGTCTTTGCCTTTTTTTATTGGGGGGAAGGAGGAAAGGAGGGTCGTGTTGGGGCTCTGCTTGTGCATAAGACAACTAGAATTTCAATGGACCCAGTTAGGCTTTGGAGGTCACAGACTTGGTGAGCTGAAAGTGCTTGGGGATGCTGAATTCCCACCTTTGCAGTGTCTCACCTTTTGTGGAAGAGTGTTCTGCAAAACCTTATTTCACATCATCATGTGCACACCGGGGTCGAAGTTCTACCTGCTGGTCATGGACTTTATTTTGAAATTAATCAGGCACATTTAATTCATTGACTTGATTACATGAAACAAATCTCTGCCAGGGACATTGTTATTGTAGCTCCTTGAAAAGGAAATCAATTTTGTGATTTAGCCACTGGGACTCAGGAGTGTTGATCACCAACGCCCCTAGCCAAAGCCAGTGGGAACTGGAACTCATCTGAAAATCAGGCCCAAGGTAGGCTCCAAATATTATGGCATGAAGACTCACTGGATGTTTTCCAAAAGGCTGAAATCTCGCTGTGCTTCAGTTTCCTATCTGTATAATTGAGATAATATTTCCCAACCTCACAGAGGTGTAGTGAGGAAAAAAAATCAGATAGGCTATATGGATGGACGGACAGACAGACAATATCTTAAAACTGTAAAACAGCAGGGCTGGTAGCACTCTTCACTTATTGTTCAAGCTTCTGCGGGTTTTTCTTAATTATCATGTAGTAGTTGATAGTAATTTCTGATGAGGTTTAGCAGCATTTGATTGACTCAAAGACACAGTAGACACCTGTCATAATGTGCTAATATATACAGTATCTGCCAACACCATGAAGGGAAACATCAGGGTATTACCTGCAGCTACTGGGGGGGCTTGGGAGTTCTCACTACTTGAAAGGTGCTACCAAAATTTAAAATCAAATGTTAATGAAAATAAAGCTATTGAGTCACACACTCGTTATTAGAATCCCAGAAGCAGAGGTATTAGAGATGGAAGAGACAGAGTACTTATTCTGCCGACCGATATTGTCTCATTGTTTCCTCATCTGTCTGCCTGCCTGCATTGGTCTGGTGTCTCCTGTCTTATTCTGAGATTGTAATCTCTTCCAGTCGGGAAGCATCGTTTTGTTCTATGTTTGTACAGCACATGGCACAATGAGGTACTGGACCATAATTAAGCCTTCTAGGTCCTGCAGTAACACAAATAATAATAATAAAAATAATTTGCTCTATCCTCTTGCCAATGCAGGATTTCTGCCTACGATAGATTTGCCACTGCTTTAACCATATTAGTTTTAAATGTGCTAGGCAATAGAGCTTCTACCACTTCCCTTGAGTGATGCTTGACAATGTAGTAAATCTCACAATCAAGACATTTTTTCCTTAAACTGAATCTTAGTTTTCCTTTCTCAACTGAATTGCATTTCTCCTTGTTATGAGGCTCTTAATAATTCTTTGTCCTTGGTGTTTATTCAGATATTAGCAGGCTGTTCTCATGGTAGACATGGTTAGCAATTTACACTACGTAGTTCGCTCTTTCGTTCATTCCTCATAAATTCCTCTTTCCAGCTCCCTGATTATCATCATCTTGTTCTCCTCCTCCTCCTTTTTTGTCACTGAGCTGCCTCCTCTTTCTCAATATCACTTTCACTGAAGTACTCAGAAATGAACAAAGTGTTTCAGCTCTGGTTGCATCAACCCTCCACAGGTTGCATCTGTACTAGACGTTATTAGGAATTCCCCTCCCACTGCACGAATGCCATAGTAGCTTCACCAGTGGTAGCGGTAATAGACTGTTAGTATAGACCTGGCACTCCTATTTTTTTCACCATGTTACTTAAATTGACTAATTTGGGCTATTTACTTTTTTTTCTCCAAGCTTTACTTTACCTGTTCTTTATCAATAGATATTTTTGTAAGGGTTTCCTTATTGCCTCAAGCGCTGATTCAGCCAAGTATTTAAGAGTGTGATTAACGTTGAGCGTGTGAATGGTCCCGGTGCCTTCAGGCCCATGCTTAACTGCCTTCCAGAACTTTAGCATGGACTTACATGCTTTTATGAGTCAGGCCCTAATTCTTCAAACACCTTTTTTTTTAATAGAACAAAAAAGTAAAGCATCCAATCAGCTGTACTCAGAGGACTCTCGCGGTTGCTACCCACTGGTAGTCAATTTTTATTTTCAAGAAATACTGATAGCTTTGAACCAAATGTTTATTCAAATAACATTTAAACACACACACATGTACACACCCCTAGTTGCTCCCAAAAACCACACTTCGATCTTTCCATGCACTCCCAGAGCTCAGTAAACAAGAATGTTGTGAAATAGCTGTGGGATGGAACAGTGTAAAGCAGAAATGAAACTACAATACATATAAATATTATATGTGAAATAGTCACATTACTGCTTAATCTTTCTCTGTTCTACCAAACAAAAAAATTAATTAATCGTATGGTTAATCTCTACAGGAAGTGGCAGCAAGATGTATTAGGTGTACAGGCTCTGTTTGTATTGCTACCTATAAATTTCAGCAAAGGTGCAGAAAAGCACCCTGAGTTTAGGCTATGCTGATCCAAAGCCATAATCTTCTCCCTCTGAAGCTGCTTTTACCCTGTTTAGCCTCTCTCTAGGTTCTTCAAGAGACATGTCAGATAAGTATCACTTTCCTGTCCTCGTCTATGTTGATATTAAGGCAGGATGTGCCTGCCCTCATCTACCTTGGCTTTGAGAAGACCTTTAAAGAGGAAGGATGGTTTTGTGGTTAAGGCACTTGACTGGAACTCCAGGGGAGGTCACTGGAAAAGGGGCATTCCCAACTTTGGGAGAGAGGCACTTCAATGCTTCACAGGCTCAATACCTAAAAGAAATTATTAAAAACCAATTATTTAAAAATAAAACTACAGCATGTGACTCAGCACCATGCTAATAATGGTAAATGACAGCAACCAACAACCATGTAAACAAGTTTTTCTCTTGCTGTCTTACTTGGAGATGCTTATGTGTGAGGCAATACAATGGAGAATGCAACCCACTGGCATTTTTCAGGCCCTATATCCTTGCATCATAGTAGCTGACACCCTCATAAGCGATGTCTCCACCATAATCAAATGCGGGATTGCATTTTGGGTAGGCATACCCGCTATCTTTAATCTAGCTTGAATGGCTAAAAATAGCAGCAAATGTAGGCTTCAAGGCAGGCTAGCAATAGGAGCACGTTCTCACGGTCCTAGTTTGGCTTGAACAGCCTGCACTGAAGCTCACGTCACTATGCCTAGACTGATATTTTTAGCCGTACTATTTAGATTTAAGTTACTGCCTTGCCATACTATAATCTCACCTCTGATAGTGGTGGGACCCATCCCAGTTGGATACATGACGCTTATTTACCTCAGGAAGTTATACCTATATAAGTTGAGGCGTGAATTTAAACTGACCCATGGAATATCCATGCTTCATACTGGGCGTGTGATTCTTTGCTAACTCTGAGATACCACACTAAAACCAAAGTGTAGCAATGGCAGCACAGGGGGTGCGGGTATGTATGGATGGGCGTGTATTTGTGTCCCCTTGGCTACTCTCTAGTTTTAGCGAGCTAGCTTGATGCCAGCTAGCATGAATATATCTCCACAAGCTTGGAATTACATCCAAGCTCAAAGGGTAATCATAACCATTATTAATCTGGTGCTATCGGCTGTGTGGACACTCCTATTTCAATACCAGAGTGGCTTAATTCACCTGAGCTGAAACTGGTTTAGCTAAACCAAAATAAACCACTGTTACCCCACAATAAGAGTACTCACACAGTGTTCTGTGCCAGCTTAGCTGTGGTAGATGAAAACCAATTCAAGTGATACTAGTACAACCTCCTTGTGGAGAAAGCTCTGAAATGGCAAAACAACATCTGACTGAAAAACATAATGGGCCAGATTCATCCCGGGTGTAACTCCCATTGTCAAAGCGTTTATTATCACCTGCAACTCAAGATCAAAGGGCACACAGCTAGAGGATCTAATTAAAACGTGAGCATGTAACCGACAAGCTCTGTCTTTTGTTCAAGCAGCTCTTACTTAACATTGCAATCTGAATTTCACATAGGCTTACACAGTCCTTGAGGTCAAGAGTTTTGTTCTGCAGATAAATCTAGAGAGCTCCTTGTCTTGTCCTTTGCGTCTGGAATAACAAGATCACCTGCCTTGCCCTGCCCTGCCTAGCCCAGGCCAGACCATTCATACTACTCAATTGCAATATATTAGCTACGGTAGGGCTTTCCTAGCTTTCAGTTTCTGATCAAAAGCCAAGTACAGAGAGAAGTTTCAGACAGTGGGGAAGTGTTTTATCCCATTGAGGAGTAAGAAATCCTCCATTACAAAAGAACCGAAATATAACAAAACAGAACCAGGAATGGCAGGACTGGGGATAAGGCCATCCCTCCATTCATTTTCCCGTCATATATGCAAGACTGTAGTAATTGTTGTAGTAATATTAATTTTCTGATTTGGCTTTACCCACTGGAATGGTTTTATCTATCTTCTATCTTTACTACTTACATTACAATTCTTTGCATTCCTATAAAACCATCTCATTGAGCTTTACAAGCATTAATCAACTAACGCTGACGCCAGCCTTGTGATGTTAGTGTTATCTTCATTTTACATAGAGGGAAACTTAAGTGGAGAGTGGATTAAGTGACTTGCCCACTGAAGTCAATGGCTAAACCTCCACTGAGTTCAACTGAAAAAGATTCAAGCTACAAGTGTGTGGCAGAGCAGGGAATAGAATGCAGGTCCTTAACCGCTAGGCAAAGTTCTCATTGTTTTCATTTGTTTTTGAAGGGTGCATGTATTAATCTGTGCTTTAATTTTCTGACTAATGATCCTCTGCTTTCCATGTGTGCTGAAGAATTTCATTTGATTTACTGTTATGAAACAAATATTAAATTTGCCTTAAGTATTTGCATCATTTTACTTTTTGCTAAAATTTGAAAATGAATGTAAAAAAATATTTAAAAGAATCAAAAAGACAGAAGTGCAGTAGCCAGCAGTTTCCATAGTTAAAGTTGCCCAATACTTTCCATTATAATATGCCGCTTTCAGTTACTTATTACTTTTCCAGTGTTTACAATTTGTGCTAAAATGTTCTACGTTCAGTATCTGCTTTTGGGCTGAAATATTCGGGAAAGTGCCAGTAAAACAGATTCAGTCATTTCCAGGAATGAGGTTTGGGCAAAATCAATTGTTTTGCCAATATTAAACAAATATTTACAGTTCTGTTGTTGAGAAGCTTTAGCCCAGTGGTTCCCAAACTTTTCTCTGCCATGGCACACCTTGGTACCTTTTAATTATTTTGAGGCACACCACCATGTAGTCTCCAAATGAACTCATGGATATTCATGAGCCAACTCATAACTCTTCAAGTCGTTTTTCAAGAAATTCCATGGCACACCTGCTCAGGCCTGACGGCACACAGTGGCACACTAGTTGGGAAACACTACTCTAGCCCCATGCTTTGGAGCAGTGTCTTGAAATTTGAGAGTAAATGGAGAGGTATTTTTTACTACCTTCATAAAAATCCAGCCAAATCCAGCCAAATTAGAAGCTTCCACAAATCCACCTCTACACATTATCAGTAGAGACGTGTTAGAGGCTAGCAGCAAAATTCTCTGAATGTTCTGTTTATGCTGAATATGTTCCACACTGCAGGACTCTACACCAGCCACAGGGGCTATGCTGCACCCCACAGGGCTTTGTGTCAATCACACTGGGTATGCTCACCACCACAGAGCAGGGCTATTCCTGTAATTGCTGTTGGGGTCTGTTGTGGCACTGGACACCATAACTGGGAGCGGAGACTGTCTCCCAGTGCTTTTCCTGGGGGGTGATTGTGGGGTGGGGTGGTGGCGACGGTGGAGGAACAACCTGACCCAAATGCAGAGGGGAGGCAGATAGGAGAAGTAGGAACCAAAAAGCCTGAGAAAAAGATTTAAAAAGGAGAGAATCACTGAGGGACAGAGTCAAAAGGGTCTGTAAGGATCACAGTAAACCCCTCACCAGAACCCAAAATTGAACCCTGGACCCCCGAGTCCTAACATTCCTCTGTTGCCACCAAATATCTGCAATATCTAATGGCAATGTGTCTTTCTCCATCCCCATCCAGTGGGTGGCCCACAGGGGATAACAGCCTCCTACTGCTATTAGCATTTACTCCACTAGCTCAAGCGGTAGAAGTTTGTGCTGCAGATCTAAAGGTTGAAACCTTCTCATGACCTAAGAGAGTGTCAACATGATGGAATTTCCATTTAAGTTTGCTTTTTTAAAAACCTAGGAAACTACATATAAAACCCTATGTTAAAAGAACTTTAAGGTTGCAAAGTTAAGCAGTACAAAGTTAGGGAATGCCAGACTTAAGGTTACCCATGCAGCCATTCTTCACCCCCTCCTTGCTTTGTGCCTATGCACTATGACACAGTCTTTAATTATAAGATCATATGGTATGTTTTGCCTCATTCCATGCTTGATCATATTCTTAACCTCCTTGTGCATCACTTTCCTTATAAAGTGGAAATAAGACAGTCATGGGGTGTTTGAGAATTAATATTTGTGAGGTTGTTTGATATTCTGAGGTAGAAGATATGAGTTACTGACTTGTGTTGGGGTCTTTGTTTGGTGTCATACAAACATGCAGGAAAACACGATTCCTGCTTCACAGAGCAATTTAATCTAATTTAAGACAAGACACATAAGAAGTTGCAATGAGCAATAGAAAGGAATGAGTGAAGAAGGCTGAGGGCAATAGTGACAGGAACATGTGGTTACATAGAATAAGTGCACAATTTGATGGCTGCAAGTTATTTTGTAGGTGGCAGGGTGGGGTGTTAAGCAGATGATAAATAAACTAATAAAATAGATACCAACCCCTGCCCCTCTACTTCATCCTTATTAGTTGGCAATTTTCTGTAGGCATGTTGGAAGGAAAGGGTGTTCAGGATGGATTTGAAAGAGAGGGTAGTGACTTCACAGACTATTTATGGAGGGAATTCTATGCATAAAAGCAGCATGGAAGAAAGAGTGCAGATCCTTTTGGGAGAAGTGGAAAGCCTGAAATAATTGACAGGACAGAGGGTGCAGAGGAAGACTTGATAAAATACAAGGGCAGATAAATAGGGAGGGCTTGAGCTGTGAAGGGGCTTAAGGTGAAGACAAGGAGCTTGAAACTGATGAGGTGAAAAAGGGGGGAACCAGTGGAGGGATTGAAAGAAGAGAGTGACATGTTCAGAACAATGGGCAAGGGAGATGATCTTCACAGCTATGTTTTCAAGGGATTTGCCAGGGATGACAGAGGGGTGACAGTCATCAAGATGGGAGATGATGACAGCCTGGAGTGGACCTTTAACTATGGAGTCTGAGATAAAAGTTTAAAACTTGGGAATGTTATAGAAAGAAGTGGCAAGATCTGGACATAGCCTGGCTATTTAAGGCAAGGGGAATGGTGGACTCAAGATGGCACCTATGTTTACAGGCCTGAGTGACAGGAAGAGGGTGGTGATGAAGTTGTCTTTCAGTATTATCCATATTCAATTTAAGCTGACCAAGAAGACATCTAAGATCAGATGTCAAAGTGAAAGGCAGAGATCCAGGGCTGGATGCTTGTAAGACAAGTAAGTAGAGAAGTAGAATTGTAAGTTGTTAATGTCAACAGATAGTTGAAGCTGTATGAACAGATATCATCACACGCAGAAAGGGCATAGATAGAAAAGGGGAGAGGGTCAAAGACAGAGTCCTGAAGGACTGAAGGAAGAGTGAGAGAAGAAAGGAGGACTCACTGAATGAGACATTGAAGGAATCAGCAGAAAGGTAGGAGGAGGACCAGGAGAGGATGGTTTCAAGAAGGAGTTTATAATCAACATTGTCAGAAGCAGTCAGGTGGTCAAGCACAATGGCAATGGAATAGTGGCCTTGAGATTTGGCTATGAAAGTTACTAAAAACCTCGGCAAGAGCAGTTTCAGTGGAGTGGAGAGGGCAGAAGCCAGTCTGGACTACAGAGTATCGTTATACGCTATACTAATTGGCACCAGAGGGAACTGCCTCCTGCTCAGTCAACAGGACATTTTGCTGTGACATAAGGGGCCAGATTCTCAGGTGGAGTAAATCAGGCCAGAACCACTGACCACATCCAGTCTAGGACTTTGACAGAGGCAAAAGCAAAAACATAACATTTTAGTTATGTATTTGCTTAATAGAGACAGGAACTTGGAGTTGATTTCAGAAGAACTTCCTATCATAAATAAATCAGTTACACCACAGAGAATAACGATGCCTCCCCCGCCCCCGCACAAACGTAGAGACATACCAGTTGCTATTTCTTTTTATTGTCTATTGTAAAAATTAAGCAGATCATAGGCCAACGACTCTCATTACACAGTTTGATGAATCCAACATGGTAACAAACTCCAAGATGAATGATTAGCTGTTTTGCTGTACAATAGCTTTTTCTCTACCTTAATTTTTTAAAATAACTTTAAAAAACCTTACTAGAAATTAGCTGAATTATTAATCTCTTACCCTTTGCAGCCTCTGCATTTTGGATCATAGCCAAGATCACAGTACGGTATGTTGTTATAGAAATTCCCTTTTAAGATAGAAGACATATATATTCTTAGACATGCAATAAAACTTAGAAGCTTTAGAGTGTGTATGAGATGATCTCCCTTGACATTTTATTTTTAACCCATCTATTTGGTGATTTAAAACCAATGCATTTGAGTGAGTCTGGAATCAGGTCTGTTTTAGCATCTTCAGTTTCATTGACGTTGGAGCTGGAATTATATGGGAAATGCAGTGCTTAAACTTAAAATTAACAAGCGCTCTCCAGAAGGAACAAAAAAGGTATAAATTATGTCTGATTGAACAAACACAACTCCACTGTTGAACAGCCACTCAATGAAGAGGGCAGGGAGAGGCAATGGAGCACGGTAATGTGTAATATTACTAGTCAATGGTCTGTGTGCAGCTCTGGGCTCCCAAACGCTGGAGGTGTCAGGGAGATAAATAGCAGAGTGTCCTCCTCAAAAATATGATTAATACCTTCTCCGGTCCAGTGCTGAAGATGTAGTGGGTGCAGCTGGTTTGGACAGCAGTTGCATAGAGGGAAAAAAATCAGGACGACTGCAGCAGAGCAGAGAGGGCAAAGAGTAGGACAAGTAGTCAACTGAGTGGGAGTGCTGAGCTACGGCAAGAGGAGAAGTAGGCCAGAGCTGGCGAAAGGTCACTTTTGGCTGCTGTTTAAGTAACGTTTATATAACTTTCATGCATGCACAACTGAGTCCCAAGTGCATGATCTTTGGAGGAAAAGGGAGAGAAAAGTGTTCAAGTTCATTGTCTCTTGTAACACACAGGCCATAAGTATCTTTCAGGAGCCGTTATTCTCTCCTATACCATGGCCTGCACAACCTATGCATTAGGAAGAGGATGCCGGATATTGAGACGCATTAAAAATTTGTGACATTTTCTCTTGCTGCTGGCCGCTGTTTCATCAATCCTGGAAACAGTCAGGAGCACGTCAACTGGTTTTTCCTTCTCATTGTTTTTAAGGGATTTAAAGGAACATTTGCCTGAAGTTCTCAGGAGACATTCCTCCTGGCTTCTGCTGTTACATACACAGCAAGAAGAGACTGCCCAAGGTTCAAACTTTGGCCAATGGAATCTGGGCACATTATAATAAAAGTGAATCTAAATTCTAACAAAGGAAGAAGGTTTGTGGGAGAGGTACCATTTTAGATCATCTACTGATGGTTTTGCTCCTTTTGGAAGTCACTTCAGCAAGAACATGCTTTAAAATCTGCCACTCGTCAGACTGCTTAGGGGAAGAGGAAAAAGGTTGCTTATGATAAATTGTTAAATGTATAACACTATCAATTTACACAGATACTTCTGTTAAACTGACACACGCACACACACAAAGTTCCTGTAAGTTCTTATTGATCTGAAAGACATTTGTACTGAAATGTGATAAATCAAATGATTAACAATCACCAGTTCGGCATTGTGCATCACCGCCACCTGTCACAGCCCCCTGGAAATCAGATTAACATAAGAAGATATTATGCATGTGAGCATGACACCAAAGTAGCACTATATTGATTTGAACTTTAGAGATGAGCAGTGCCATTAGCAAAAAATGAATGCAGATACCAGTAAACAGGGAGAGGGTTGCCAAATTTACACTGATGTTTCTTTCCTCCTACAGATTCTCAGCACTTTGCCACTTCATTCAGATCCAAAAGTTACCAGCCTGTGATTCCTCATGGATTTGGTGCAGCCTCTAGCAAATTCATCAGCACCGATAGAAGGCCTCTTCCTGAGAATCTTTTGCAAGATTGGGCCTGGACTGTAATACAGATTCATTCAAAGGGCTAAAAAAATCTAGGTACCTAAACTGCAGCATTGCAAAACCAGCAAGCTTCTTTAAAGTATCCTGGCAAAAAAAGACACCTTTTTAATGTTAAATGTGCATGCAAATGACAATGTTTTGGTATATATTAAAAAAATCCCTTGCACAAAATATGGTAACATTTTAGGATAAATATATAAAACAAATGTTTTCTGTCAGAAGCCCAGGGTTAACATTTTTAACAAATGAGACTTTTGCATGCATATGAAAATTGCTTATCTGCTTTATTAGACTACTGTCTTTATTTATTTTTTTTTCTTTTTGGAAAAGGGGGAAAAAATTATTTGTGCAACATAATATTAACATACTCTGCTACTCAATTGGTAAACATGTCAAGAGGTGGGATAGTTATTCATGGTTCAGGGGCACAGCCCCTTTCAGAAAGAACTTTTTTTTTTCACTCTAATGAAATGATGGATAATCTGGAAGTAGGTGCTTTAAGAAGATATTAATCATTCTCTGTGGTAATGTTAATCATGCGTTCCATCATCTCCAGATGCTGTGCATCACCTTCCTTGGAGATAAAGGGCACCCAAACCAGTAGAGTCCTTTTGATCACCTTTCTCACAGTAACTCTCATATGAGGCATTAAAAGAAGGCTTCACATTTCAGGGCAACCTTAAAAATGAAATAGAAAGTGGGAGAGTGAGGTAATGAAGGGATTCATGGACTTCAATTCTGACCTTGTCATTACTTATGCTGCCCAGATAGGAGGTGGCTAGTTCTCTGGGCCTTTGTCCTAACCTTTGACTTTTTTTAATGCATTATTTGGTATGAGCGAGGGTAAAGAGAAAAGCCCTGATCATAGGAAATAGAAAATTCACAAAGAGATTGCTTTAAAAAAGCAATGCTAGTTTCCTGGAGGGTGTTGGGGGGAGGAGGAAAACCTGCAAAGTTATTCCCACATAGCCTGGTATTCTACTCGCACAAAACATTAGCAAAAGTCAGGTCAGATTTATCTCAGCATAATGTCTGTGATGTCTCCTCCAGTTAATAAAACACCATGCCACTGGAGAGACTTCTGGCCAATTAGACCTTTTTTATGACTAATCTTTTTATAGGTTTAAAAAAATGTTGAGTATAAACCTAGGGCATATTTTAGATGATGGCTAAAATATCTCCCATTGCAGATCAGATGCTTCGTGGACCCCATGTCTACAGAAGAAACTGTGAAGGTTTCCTAAAGCTAAAAAGTTACTTTGTATACGCTGCTGAATAAAGATAAACTATCGGGGAGTCAAAGGCAGGCAGTGTTTCCGCCACAGCACATAAGTATAAAGGAGAATAGAAGTCGTATTAACTTTAAATACAATAATCTAATTTTCCCATGAATGTGTTTTTATGCAGTATATATTAAAATTCACATATATTGGAAATGCCCTCCCTCCTTGGAGGATTTATAAATCTCCAGTAAATGGAAATGCTAATTAACAGAGGAGGTAATTAAAAAAAAAGTTATCCTTAAAAATAGGCACTGAGTGAAATTAAGGATTATGTTGTGGAATTTCCCATGGAAGTTTTCACAAATACTTTGAGCAAAGTTTTGCATCACCTCTAATTCAATTTCTCAGGAAATTGTGATAAAATATCTATTTTTTTGGCCTGGAAACAAAGCCAGGAACAGAAATTTTCATGTTTTGCACAAAACCTTTTTGCTTGTAAACAGACCCATATTTTCTGGAACACATCAGGCATCTAACAGCAGTTCCCAAACTGGGGGTCACGACCCCAAGTGGGGGTTGCTCTATCCGCAAATGGGATCACAGCAATCCCGAGTGTGCCAAGGACGCCATTTTACAAAATGGCCTCTCCCACGCAGCACGACCTCACACACACCATATGTGTGAGGTCACGCTGGGGCAGAGGATGGCGTTTTGTGGAGCAGGGGAAAAGTTTGGGAACTGCTGCATCTCCGTGTGTGTGTGTGTGTACACGTACACATTCACTGTTGTTATTCTTATTTGTGGAACTGGGCCGCGTGGTGCTCCCTTGTGTTTCCGGCTAAGTTAAATCCACTTTTTCTTGGAACAGATCTTGTCCTTGATTCATCTTTAGCACTGCTTTATGGAAAGATTTTAACTTTCGGTGCCCACCTGTCAAGGAGACACTTGCCCTTTTCTTAGTCTCTCAGCAAAGGACAGAGATCCCTTCAGCAGGGGACTGGATTCAATGACGCAGGAGGTCCCTTTCCAGTCCTATGTTGCTATGATATACTCTTGTACAGCACAATCAAAACCCAGGTGAAATTAGAGAGACTAAAACGAAGTACTAATTGGCAGTTTCAAACTGACAAAATGGAAATTAATAATATCTGTGGAATACTGGAAAGAAATTATCACCCTGATGCAACGTCACTGAAACCAAAGGAGTTTGGCCATTGAGTTAAGTGCGAGTAGGATTGTGCTCTGTACTAAATGCCTGCAAGCAGCTTTAGACTTTAGCTGTAACGGAAAGCAGAGAAAAATGCTAATGATATCTGATAACTTGCGGCCTACATGTAAACTGGTCTTTTTAGATTCAGTTAGTCTCCTTCTCCTTCTCTAAGTCTGAATCTTCTGGGAAACAAAAACCATGCTGCCTTTGAGGTAAATAGTCACAGCTATAAAACGTTTATTTTTTTTTTACATTTTGTCAAAGTATAGAGCTGATGCAAAAGAGAAATTGAGGGACTCGATTTTGGGGTTCGGTCCAATCAACAAGGGAGAAAGAGAAAATAAAAGGACAGAGAGAAGTTGGTTTTTGCACTAGCTAACAAAAGACTGACAGAAGTTTTGTAGCCATTCTGGAAAGAGCACGGAATGCATAAGGGTTTCTCTCACTCTTTCTCTTTGCTCTGGAAATTAAAGCACTTCCCATAAAATAGATTAAATACACTTATGATAACTATAGGCCAGAATTTCCAAGGTAGCTTCAACCCAGCGTTCAATCTTGTGCGCACAAACCACTTTTCTGTATTGTCTTCTGCACATAGAAATGATAGGGCTGATACATGCAGGCCCTTTTGTTCAATGTGGACGTGTAAATGGGGTTTTGTGCTTGGAAATTTTATCACTCGCATGAACTAGCAATCGTACGCCAAAGCCCCTGAGTTTCAAAGCAGTTGGTCCATCGTAAACAGTGTATCAAAAAGCACATATATAAACAGGAGGTAAAAAGAGAGATTGGGAAAATGAGTCAGGAGAGAGAGAGAGAGAGAGAGAGGGAGGGAGAGGATATAACGAGAATATGTTTGGACACCCTTTAAGTATGGAGGGGTCCCGAGGTAGAGATGTAGTCTCCTAACTTATTTCTTCTGGGAAGTGAAGAATATTCTACCTTTACCATTCACTGAGTTAGGCTCACAGTGATCGATGATATGAAATCTTCATTTGGGACAGAGCTGGAGCTATAAAAGGCCTTTGTGGGAGAAACATAAATCTTCGGGGGTGAAGAGGGGGGGTTAAGAAGCTTCCTCTCACATCACAAATAGCTGATTTACATGATGAAAGTTTCCCACAATTCCAAGCAAACTGCAATCACAGACCATTTCAACCAGGCCGAGGGTCAGGCAAGGGAGAATGTGTTTGAAAATTCACGGTGGCTTTTTAACAAAAAATACCTCTGCAAAGATAAACTAAATAGGAGCCTGTCAAGGTACCCTGGCACCTGTCAGTATAAAAGCCTAATATGACAGTAACAGGAAATAACTGAGTGGATTTAATGTAGACACTTTCATACCTGTGCTGCTATATAAATAATTTAAAAAGTAACTTTGCAATAAGTCACATATTTCCTACATAGAGAGATTTAGTAGTCTCGCAGTGCTGCAATTACTTTTTGACGCTCTATTATTTGATCCTTGATGAAGCAATGGAAATCAAATGATCAGCACGAATTGTTTCCAGATTATTCCAAAGACCTAGTCATTTCTGGTGATTAGTTATCAGTTCATTCTATTTCATATAGGTCTGATCAAACACACTTAGCTCAATGAGATTCCTCCCATCGATTTCATTCGATTGTGGATTGGTTGCTATGTTCACTATATCTTTTTAATGTCACTTTTAGTGCCATAGTAACAGGTTTGCCACACTGCTGGCTGCAAGTAACATATATAAAAGCCTAGCAGAAAGGTAAACAGTGTAGCTTGACTACTCAGTTACATTCACATCACCTTTCATACACACACAAAACAAAATGTCCTCCTTAAGCATCTCTGAATTTGTATGAAAGCAACGTATCTAAGCACTCATATGGCCCCCATGACTGCAGTATCTGAGCCCATCATGAACAATGAATTTTTTCTCACAGCAGCCCTGTCAGGTTCAGTAGTATGACTACACCCATTTCACAGATGGTGAAACAAGGCACAGAGATACTAAGGTGACTTACATAAGGTCACCCAGAAAGTCAATGGTCCAGCAAATGATTCATATGCTTTTAGAGATCAAATTAATTAAGCCCAAGGAAAGAAACAATGCAGATACGGATAAATCAAATACATTGGGATTCTCTTTACTTTGATTCTAGTGCTACTAATTTTATAATGGAACTGATATATGGTATGCATGCATTTCCTGGCTATCTGAATATCAAACCCTTACCTGCCTGGAAGACACAGGGGATCGCATTATGGAGTCGTCTTGCTTTAGAATTGAGCAGAGAAATGGGACAGTACAGTGACTGGCAACAGAAGATTAAAACAATATTAGTTATGTGTGTGTATTTAATATTATATATGTACTTCTATATAAAATGTCCTGAAGAGGATGGGTAAGGATACTTATCTAGACTGAAGACCAAATCTAGATACCTGACTTAGTCGTTATTCAGGCAAAATTCCTACTAAAATCAAAGACGGTTTCCCTGAATAAGGAATAAATATGGACTGTAGGATTTGTCACTGTAGGCTGAGTGTTTGATTTGAATTTGATACCACTGAAATCTTGTAAGATTTTCTCAAGAGATTTTGCTAAAAATGGACAACGGAACAAACATATGGGTGAAGGAGTGAAGTCAAAACTAAGGTCAGTTTGAAATTCTCTCTAAACATCAGGTGGAATGTGGACCATTGTGAGGTACGTGCAAAGTGGAGGTCATTAATGAAGATACTGTCGAGGGAAAAGCTGGTTGAATTTCCTTGTTGTCTGAATACTGAAATTCTGCAGCACTGTGGTGAGTCTTCAGAAAGCAGTGAATCAAAGAAGGCAGTAATGGTGAGAAATATGTGGAATATTACCCAATGATAATTTTAACTCACATATTTTTGAAAAACATAATTTTCAAGAGTGCTTGTTGTGTTTATGTTTATCATCTGAACACCATTCCTATGTTAGAATTTTTAGGAACCTCCTCCATCTCTTCCACCTCATTTACTATTAGTTTTAATGAATTACCACAACTGAATTTTCGGGGCAGTCAGTAACTACAGTTTACAGTTTAAACAAAGTAAAAAATGCGCAACTGAACAAGTCAAAGATCAGTAAAAAAGGTGAGACTGATCCCACCAGGTGCAGAGAAAATATAGTGTCAAGCTACTAAAGAAAAAAGAAATATCTATTGGCCTACAGACAATCTTTGTTCAGCCAGATTTATTAAAAAACCCTCTTTATTAAACGCTGTAATTTTCACATTGCTGAAAACGTAGAAGCTTTAAATTCCAATTTTAGTTGTGCTGAAAGATGTGAAATAGTTTCTTTTAAATACTTTTCTTTATGAAAGAAGACAATAAAGGCTGCTTATTGGCCCTCATTATCCCCACCTCGATTTGACTTGTCTACCTGCTCCACTGCACTGGTTCAAGACAATTAATCCTAATATTCAACCCTCCTGGTGTAATTTCTCATCTTGGCAGTTCTCTTTCTATAATGACTAAAGGGGAGTGGCCAAGTTCTCAAAACCTTGGGGGCGAGCCAGATCCATTTCCACACATAAGCCGACAACAATTTAAGCCTGATTTGTTAACGAAATGTTGCATTTTCAAATAAAACTGTAACTGAAACCATTGGGATTAGCAAAAACCACCCTGGTAATTAATAAACTGAACACAATAAAGCATAATTACAGTATTTTCTGCTGATACTGAAAGAGTGTGTTGTAGGAAATTATTAATATTTTATATTTCAGAGACAATGTGAACATTTCCTCTCAGTATCAGTCCAATTTCATAACCGTAAATAAACCAGGTAGCATTCACAAAAAATTGTGGAAAAGGTCCTCAGCTATTCTAAGTCAGTACAGCTCCTTAGCTTGTAACCAGAAGCCAATGGAGTGATGTCAGTTTTCACCAGCTGAGTCCCTACGCGTCAGACAAATACTGGGCCAAATTCCACTCTCAGTTACCGGGCTGTAAATCTGGGGTAACTTCATGGATGACAATGGAGTTAATCTAGATCTAGGTCCCTTGAAAGAGAGCAGAAATTGTCTCATGATTTTTCTTTAATTTTCCCTCTCCTCTTTCTATTCATTATATTTTACTCCCTACTTCGTACAGGGGTGGCTGACACCCCAGCAAGTCTCTCTGACCAAGAGAACAGGTCCCTGATTGCTTTTTTCCAGAGTCAGTGCCATTTAGTGAATTGAGTTTTCTCCTCCCCAAACACACAAGAGCTGGCTCGTAAGCAGTCAGCACCCAAAGCCCACTTCGGCCCACCTATTGCCCCGCTATTCTAATTTTTCTAATTGCAGCAGTTATTGTGTAAACTGCAAATGAGATGTGATGTTTATATTAATATACTTGGGGCAGATTCTTATGTCCATTTGCCTTGGCGATACAGCATTAGGGTTCCAATCCTGAAATGAGAGCCGTGTAGGAGGAAACCAGTGAATTTACTCCAGAATTGGGGTCTATAGCTGTATTTAGCAACATAGAAGTAACCTATTTGTAACAGACTATACAATTTCCTTAATCCATTTTCCCCATTTAAATCAACTTGCCAGATAAAAGTTTCCTCTTTCTCCCTGATGCGTATAATGGCATAACTTTAAAGTCCATTACTGTGTGTTTCTGCAGGGCTAGAAACAGGATATTTATTCCACTGGGAGGAGAAATCCCTGGCTTCATGATCAGACTTAGCACTCACTTCTAGTCATGGAACAGCTTGACGGAACAGACTTCAAAGCCCTGAGGGAGAACCTCAGGTGTAACACAGCGTAGCTCCTTCAACTCTGGTGGACAAACACCCATTCATACAAGCTGAGGATCTGTTCCAGGACAACTTTAGATACAGAAAAAAAATATTTTATCTGACTTTTAAAGGTGTTTTATATTTATTCATTTTAAATGGTGCAAAGTATTTTGAGGAGGTTATGCCTTACTTTGAAGTATCAGGGATTGGCTACAGCTGGAGATGGGACACCAGAGGAGTTGGATTGGTGTTCTGAGGTGGGGCAGAGAAACCTTTCTATATGCCTGATTTGTATGTCTTGCTTAGATTTGGGGTCCAAAAGGAAATTTTCCCCAGATTGGTAGAGATCTTGAAGGGGTTTCATCTTCCTCTGTAGAGTGGGGGCATGGTTTGCCTGCAGGGATCATCTCAGCATGTTTTACTTAATCAGTTCCCTGACACTGCAGGGACCTTGGGCCCTGGTGGCAGCTTGGTAGCCTCTCATCTCTGTCTGCCGCACAGATTTTAGTTTCCTGAGGATTGCAATGTTTTTCATTTTAAAGATAATATTTGGGTATCTAGGTGAAATTTAAAATGTCTGGGATATACAGGACGTCAGACCAAATGATCTCATAATGCCTTCTGGCCTTAAACTCTATGCAGCTCTAAGCTCTATGAATTGTTTTTTTACCCTCCATCCACAGCCAGCACATTTGGACCCTTGGTAACTACAGCACTTGTCTTAAAGGGGGAAAACCAAGAAATAGCTCTAATAAAATATTTTTAAAAACAAACTAAAATATCCTGAAAATAAACTTGGTATCTAGTGAACATATTTAATTGTAAAACGTTTCTCCTCTATATCTGAAATGAGGCAGCGTTCTGTTTATAGCTGCCACAGGTATTTTGGGCAAAATTAATTCTTGGTGTAAATCCAATGAAATCAGCAGTTATGCTTCGGATGATTTAACTTCTTTATGTTATTTTTTATTTCAATAGAAACATTAAGGAAACATTATTGTGGTTCGTTTTTAGCTTATTGTCACTCTGGCTGGATTTACCAGATTTTACCAGAATTCTTTAATTTATCATTAGTTAGCATTTCCACAGAAGATATTCATGCATTACTAGCTGATATCAATTAGGAAGCAACAAGCAATACAATGGATTCACAGTGATCTGATCTGCAGTATGTGCTAGCAGCATACATGCTTTGAAAGGAACTAGGCATAAGTATATGACATCATGCCAGGGGTATCGCAGTGCAACAATTCTGACACATGGTTGCATGTAAAAAACTTGGGCCAAATTGGGTGAATAAATTAAAATTCTACCAAATATTTTGCTAATGTTACCAAATCGACTACAAAAATTGCTTTAATTTACACTGGCATGAATTTAAAGGAACTTAGTTGATAACTCATAAGAAAGCTAATTTCAGTCTCAGTTATTCAAAGTCCCACGGATTTGCTTCTATTCTGACAGAATGACTTTTGTGCATAACCAACTAAATGAACACTTTTCACACTCAACTCTTGTTGACTGGCATGCAGATCAAGAATTATTTTCTGTCAACGTTTCAAAAAAGATTTCAAATAAGGAACAGACAGGCAAATTTTGAGATCTGTTGATAAACAATCTAAGAACAGAAAAATACATGAAATAAATCAAAGAAATTATTTGTTGTGAATGATTTAGTAAATTCTTAAATTAATTAAGCTCTGTAAATAGCTTTGAGTACCTCAGATTAAAGGTGATCCACAGATCCAAAGGCTTTTAATAAGTTAGCCTCATATCCTGTCTCTTAAATTAGCCATTTTGGATATTCCAGTGAAAAGTATAAACAGTACATATTGTATAAACAGGACACGTTTCTTCTGCCTCCATCTGATGGTCAGTTTGTACCCTAAAGAGTATGCTTTGATTTATCCTACATAGTGTAACTGTAAATATCATTCTCATTCATAGAGGCCCAAATTTCAGGACAAAATTTAACACCCTGCTTAAGTCCAACTGAAGTCAACTGCACTGCTTGCATGTTAAAAGTTAAGTGCTTTGCTAGTTTGGGGTCCGAATGCTGAGCATCTTGAAGGCGGGAGCCCTTACTGATTGAATGGGGTCGCTCGTACTTGCAGCTAAGCATGCGCTTCCTTGCTTTGGCGGATTAGGGCCAAAAATATCTACTTCTGTTTTTCTTGCATCTGACGAAGTGGGTTGCAGCCCACGAAAGCTTAGGCCCACAGAAATTTGTTAGTCTTTAAGGTGCTACAGGACTCTCTTTGTTTTTAATTTTGTTTTGCAGCTCTCTAAGCTACCTACCTCAATTATCATCATTACTACTATTTTTAAGCAACCATCTAGACTATAAAAGACACAAAAGAGGATATGCCAACTCAGTGCAGTCTCTTGTTTACCCCTGTCCTCAGAGAGCACAGTGGGGATGGCAGGGGGCAGGGACTGTCCAAGAGCCTTGAGCTCTTAGCATTCCGTGCCAGCAGAACGACAGTAAGTGCTGACAGTATAGGTTAGAGCAGTTAAATCAGTCCAGAATCTGCTCTAATTAATCAGAGAGGCTGCACTGACCCACACTGACCCCAGGATTGTGGAAGTGGAAAGGTGGCTTTTAAATCGGACATGGTGACAATTTTGGGGCAAATAGTAAAATCACCAAAAAATTGTTTTTTAGGGCACAGAAAATATTTGTGAATTCAGGTTGAATTCAGCAAATAGCTTCAGCTAAACATTCAGAATGGTTTGTTTTGGCCATTTGGAAGTGCTTCATTTCCACTGTTTTAAAATGAAATGTTTTGACTTTTCATTTTGAAATAGCATTTCATTTAATTTTTTTTTTTGGTGGTTGTTTTTTTTAAATCAAAACAAACAAAGAAAGTGAAAAACACTGAAAATACCACCCAAATGAAAAACTGGAAAGATAAATAGTTTCTGGGGAAACAAAATGAAAAACTAATAAAAATTTCAGTTTGGGTGGAACAAAATATTTTGGGTCAAACATAATTGTGGTTTTTGTTGTTGTGGCAAGAAAAAAGATCAGTTTAGATTCGAACAGAACTGACTGTTGGGGGCGGGGATTTTTCAGTTTGGCCACAAACTGATAAATCTATTATTTGCTTCCCCCTCAGATCCTGAGCTCCCTGTAGCTTGGGAAGGCTTGAAGATCTTGCCAATAGCCCCCTTAAAATGCTGTAGTCCAAGGACCCAATCCAACTCCAGACAAAGGCAATGAAAGAGCCCTAGTCTATAGTCTATTGACGTCTATAGTTCTAGCCCTGAATATGGAGACATATCTTGTAGTAGTGAGTTCCACAGCTTCAGGGCTTTTGCTTGAAACTCTTTTCCTGAGGTTTTTCAGAAAACGTCATTGTACCTTTTTCATATATATTTCACCACTATCTTTTTGACATCTGAAGCTGCTGGCAAGCTAAAGGTATCAAAACGAAGGAGTTATACACCCAGTTAGCAATGTAAGGAGTGACCTGCTTATATTCACAAATAATTTCTGAGTTTTACAGCAGTAAAAGATTCTTAATAAGAGTCAGTAAAGATAAAGTATCTCCATGGAAGAGGACATGTTCACCTTATTATCAGTTGTAACTGTTCCGTCAGCAACAGCATATTTTTGTTTCTGTGCTTTAAGCACTGCATGCTCTCTAACTGTATCATAATACGAATTAGTCTATTAATATTGTTGCTAGTGAGTTTTATATTCCGCTTTGCTTTCCCTGTGCCTTGCAGCTGCTTGTACTCCTTCCCACTTCGCTTCTTCCCGAGAAGAGCAGATTGACCTCCCTTTAAGCTTGCATGCCAATATGCGATCAATAGCCAGCTGCACTATTTAGAGGCAAAGTATCACAGATTATTTTGTCTCTATCTCTGGAGTAACTAGAGCTAGGAAGAGTGTTTTTACTGCCTTAAAACCTCCTTTATAGCCCCTGTAGACTGGTGAAAATCAGAAGTAACTCCACAGAAATCAATGGAGCTACCCTGGTGGGAAACTGGTGCAAGTGGAAGGAAAATCTGTCCTGGGGTCCCGTTTTGCAGCATAGAATGAACAGGAATGTTCAAGCTCTTCATTGACCCTGCTAACCACTTGCAGATATTACTCGTTAATATTTTGGTCAGCCACTTGTGACTTTTCAAATGGCTTCTCTTTCTCATTTATCAGTATATTTTATCGGTGATGAGAGATTTACTGTCAAGCTATTAGATACCTTCATTTTGACTCATGCAAAATCCTAATGCACGTATCCAAACGTTGGACACATCTGTTAGCAGACAAAAGAGCAACCCTTATTATATTTGTTAAAGCTGACAGCTCACACGTTTGAAAATCGCATAATAATTTGCAGTTTATCAGCTCTATTACCTCTTTGTACTGTTTGCTCACATCCTGATCTGTTTATTTTCCCCCTCACATGAGGGAAGGGGAACCAACCTGATATCAGTCATTCCCCACGCCAGTTCAGAATAGGGAAACCCCCAATTTTTCATTTTAAATCATCACCAGCTCTGCTTTGATCCAAAAATCCACAGCTGGGAAGCTGACATGACAGACTCACGCTTGAAGTGGTCTGCCTCCATTCCACCAAATTCACTCTCTGCTGTGTACCTCTAGAAAATTCTAGCAGAGTCACCTCTGCTCAGTTTTAGCAGAACCTTTTCCTCGCTGTCATTGAGGGAGCAGGCATATTAATCACACTCAGTCCTACTAACGTTAACAATCCGTCAAAGTGGCCTATGAGATGCATCATCTGCTGTAACTAGGAAATTCCCCTGAAGACCTGCTGATTTATCCTGGCACTTCTGCCTGTAGGACAAAACAGACAGAAACCCCTTTTTCACCCCTTTTTTCTTTTCAGTTTTTTCCACCCTTCTTTCTTTTCTGCAGTAGTTCAGAGCTTATCGAGCATGAACGACATTTTCGCTTAGAGAAATGCTTACCCAATGTTATCTTTTTCATGGTACATGGGTCTTTACTGTTGATGACATCAGGCTAGGGGTCGTTGAAAGTTCCTTTTGCAATAATGTCAGCAAGTCAGTATAGTGACTTTGTGATTCTGGTGCGTTGCCAGATTTTGACAACCTGTTTTCTACTCTTCCTTAAGCTATTTAACCATCAAAAAAGGTAAAAATCCTAGTTTCAGCTGGCCACAAAGGTTAAACTTTCACCTCTGAATGGATCAATCCTAAGCAGGATGTTTGGAATTGGTACTACATGTGATCTACCTTAGATAACACCATAAACCACAATCTTTGCATAGCAGACATTGCTAATGGAACAGATCACACATGCTGGAGGATACATTGTTTTATAACTGATCATTACCACATGTGCCAAGAGTGGTCCCAATTCATTGTCACCCTGAACACTAGATCATCATTTACCTCAGTGCAAAAAGAGTGTAAAATAGTACCAAGTCAGAAAGAATGTATTTTACATCCACTTTGCCCTGGCATAAATGACTGCGTAAAATGCAAGGTAATGGTGCACGATGTCCAGAATATCTTGTCACTATATTAATACAAAGACATGCTTTGTCTGATTTGCTATGTAACAATTAGAGATCGAATCTGCCTAATTATACTCCACCTTTAGGCATAGCATTAGAGGCTATAAGCACTTATTAGGCAGTTTAACGGATCCTGGTGCTAGCTGTGGATCATTCTCTATAAACCATTCCTTTGTGTCTTGTCCAATCTTGATTTAAGAGTCCCATGTGATTGGGCTTCTATCACTTCCACATGGGAGAGTATGCTACAGTCTAATCCATCTCACTGTCAGCGTTTGTCTTTATATTCAATAGGGATGGGAGAAAATCATACAGTTCAAGTGTCTGTGACCCTTTCTGACTATTCTTAGGGTTTGCAAACCTAGCCAGAGTTCACAAATAGGGCTAGCTGGAAAACAGGAATTCTGTTTTGCAGAAAAAGTGAGGTTTCAATATTTGTCTTCATGACACATCGAAATGAAATCTAGGGCTTCAGAAAGAGAGCGAGCCACTCCAGGATAGCCAAAGTGTGGGAGACCCAGGTGCACATCACTGCTTTGCCTGGTTAAAAGCATGGACTTGACACTGGATCACGCATAGCCAAGGGGAGTGCCTTAACCAGTGGCCTATTGGCAAGTAGGCCAGCTTCTCTCTTTCTCTCTCACAGTTCCATCCCTGGACCTGAGAAACCTTCTCAAAAAGATTTGTGTCTAAATCAATACGCTTCAGGGGAAAAAAAAAAAAGGATTGATGAAACATTTTTTTCTGACAAAAAATGTTTGTTGAAAAGTTCCCCACGAGCTCTATTCACAGGTCCTTTTTCCTTTTTAAACTCTCCCTGCCTCTTAAGGTGGTTTACAAAAGGAAAACACATTTCTAGCTAATGGGAAGTCTGACTCTGTATTCGGGACAGAAGAACACCTGCCCCACCACCCCCGCCCCCACTTTGAGAGCTAGAATGGCATGGATAGCTACTGTAGACTTTCATTAGACTTTTATTCATTTCCCCCTTTTTGTTTTTTCACTGGATTTTTCTCTGTCCCTTTTCCACAGTCTGCCTTAGCCCAATAATATTGAACATCAGCTTCCCCAATGTCTGAGAAAAATGCCTCTTTTCAAGCCATTGTACAGGTTCTCACTGGTATTGTTTAAAGCTAAGTAATTATTTAATTACTCGTGTATAAATAAGGCACTTTTATCTTTGCTATGTGTATATTCTGGTTAGTTGACATAAATAAAATACCACTCTTTCAAATGATAAAACTAATATCTTTCCATAAATCAGTGTGTCTGACAAAGCAGGGTCAGGGTGGAGACCCCCATTTTACGGATGGGGAAGCTGAGGTATGGAAGGGTGAAATAAGTACCTTGACATCACCTGCTGAATTAGTGATAGAGTCAGGAATAGAACACAGCGCTCCTTATTGTGCTCTATCCACTGGACAATGCTGCCTACCCCCTGTATACTAAAGTCTCAATCACAGAAGAGTGACGAGGTGGATGAGGTGATATATTTTATCCGACCAACTTCTCTTGGTGAGAGAGACAAACTTTCACGCTTACACAGAGCTTTTCTTCAGGTCACAGGAGTCAGAGTTGTAAGACTGACTTCATATTTTCTAATTTTGTATAGAACCTAATCATGAGCATCAAGTATGTAGCAGAAATGTCCCCACAAACTATACTTTAGAGACTAAAGACTCCAATTTCCCTGTAATTTTAACAAAAAAAAAAAAAAAGTAAAAAAATCACAAACTGGGAATAAGAAGAGCTAATAGAAAGAAGAAGCAAAAATAGCCAAAGATAACCGAGTCAGAAACATCTTACACCAAAGGTGAAATCAGTGGGGAATTTTGCCATTGATTTCAATGAGGCCAGGATGTCACCCCATTCCTTGAAGACAGACACAGTGGAAAGCCTTTCAAGGAAAGGCTTCTATAACTGAGCTACTGTGCAGAGAAGTCCCTAGCCCTGGCTGTTTCAGACAGAATTTGGGACAGAGAGCCAGGGTACCCTGACGTCAGGTAGAACGGTTGCTCTGTATCTGTGGAATTCAGCCTCAATGGGAGTTCCATTCACGGAGAGACGATAGGATCAGCCTAGCTCCTGCTTTTAGAACAACTTCATGGAACTATAAATGGCTCGTGATACTGTTTCAGGCAGGGTGCAGAAAAAAATGAAATTGGCCCTTCTCTAGTAGAAGTCTGTGGGTTTGTCTATGCTCTTCAGCATATGGTTGTTTTGTAAGAATATATGACCACAATCTTGCAAGCGGTCTCTCAGCATCTCTGGTAGCATGAGACAAATTAAAAGCACTGAGCAACTTGTGGGAAGAAGGATCAGTCCCTTATATTCTTACTAAAGTCTATCCTGATGAATGTTCTCAGCTCTCATTAATTTGGGTGGTCCTGGGCAGCCCTCCTCCACTTTTTGATGCAGCCTGACCCTACTTAGCTTGTGATGACTGAGAGAGACACAACACAATGTGATACAGCTCCAGATAGGAATGAAGTCCTGTATTTAAGTCATTGTTATTTTTAATAGTGCCAAAATGCAACACACTGTCTGCTAGTAGCATAAAGTGGCAGGGAATCAATGCATGTAGGCTCTGATTCAGCAAAACACAGAAGCATATGTCTTAACCTTAAGCATGTGCTTAAATCCCCTTGACTTGAATTGGATTTAAGCACGTGCTCAAAATTCAGCTGAGTGCTTCACTGAATCGGGGCTCCCCCTAGATACAATAATTCCTATTGTACAATCATAGCTGTTTTATGTCAGGTTTTCAAAAGATAGTGCTGTAGTAAAAGATTTTCTTTTATACTTTTCCACACCCTTAGAATTAAGGTCTGCATTCACAGAATAAAAAATTGGCTCCTTAGCTCAGATTAGACCTAGAATTTTTTTTTTTTTTAAACAGGCTCTTGGATTATTAGAAGAAAGGCCTTTGTATCCCTGAAGGGTCTGGATAGCCAACTTTGTCATTAATCCTCCAAAATTAAGGATTTCTCGAGTTCAGAATCTGTGAAATTTATGGTCCCTGGATGAAAGTAGCTCACAGAGCCTTCCCTGGCACTCCAGGATGTGAAACCAAGCGGTGAGGGAGTCAGATGTTAAGAGGGAAGGTGGTCTTCACAGAAGCCTTTTGGTTAAACAGTGGTCTACAGGATAACAAGTGAGGAACAGCTGCCCTGGCCGATACACTATGCTGTTTATTCTAACATTTCCTCAACAAAATGGTTAAGATTGTGACAGTCAATAAGCAACCTTGAAAGCTAGAAGAGAATTGCTTTGGCCATGGATTCAATTTCACCAGCTCTCACACACAATCCAATCCCCCGCCCACCCTCCCCGCATTCCAAAAAATTAAGCTTAAACTAGGACTAAAATGTCTACTCATGCTTGAATAGAGGATATAGGTGCACACTTTCTGAATATCTCCAGAAAAGATGGTAAGTGCGCTCAACTTCCATTAACTCCAGTGAGAACGGTGGTGCTCATTGCATTACAGATGACACACAGGCCTTATTATTTATTTTAATTATACCTTTAAGATCATGATCCCCCCCTTTCCCACCCTCAGGAAATCAGATAAAAAGAGCCAAACATCCTCCTCACAAAAACAACCCCAGCAACTGGAACTAATTTGATGGTAGCCTCAAAAAATAGGCAAAGTAGCTGGAGGGGTGGGGAAAAAGAGGAGATTGTCCCCAGGTCAAGGCTGAAACAAACTGCCATGGAAATCCGAGGAAAGCTTGCACTGCTCCTGGCTATGTTTAGTGGATGACAGGATGCCTTTAGCCCCGAAGGTTGTCAGTTTGGCAATTTTCACACACTCTAAATTCACTTAAAATTTAAGAACTGGCATTGTTAATTCTTTTCACCTTTTCTTTCACTCTAAGGCTATTATAGGCCACTGAGAAAGAAAAAAAGAGAGAGAGAGAAATATACACACACACAACTCAAAGAACACTTTAGGGTTATCTTTCAAGTACTAAGTAACAAATATTAAAATTATTGACCTCTTTGCTGTATTTTTAAAACAGAGGCAAGTAATATATGGCCCAAAAAAACCACTATATTTTCTTTATTACACCTAACTGTACTTAATTGACACAACTCAGTGAGAGGATTAGCTTTTACACAAATACCAACATTGTATTCTCGTGCCATCCTCTTAGGAGAGTACTGTTCGTATATTTCTTTTAATGTGACATTGCAAATAGGTCATTATACAGTCATACACTCAGCAAGAGTACTTAAGGTTTAGATTTAATTGACTTTTGTCTTTAAAAATAATGAAATTTCTGGTGTGACTGATGGTTGCTTGGATGTATAATTTTTACCAAATCAAAAGAATACAAAATGTATGAATTTTAAAAAGCCTCATGATTTTAAATCAACCTCATGAAACCATGGAAAGAATGTAGGAAGACAGTACATGCACAGAAATATGGCATTCAAATAAGGTGCCAGAGTGCTGTAATGCTCATAAAAATGCTGTTGGATCTTTAGGGTCTAATTTGCTAAAAGATACAAACATGCATACTTTTCAGGCATTAACACCGGAACACCCAGATAGCAGAATTCACACACCCATGAAACACGTTTGTCCAAAAGGGTTTTTCAGACACAAAATGCATCACCTCTGCGTGTTTTTGCATCAGGCCCTTCAGCGCCACAAGTGGTTAGGATCCCATGTTTGTGTCTTGTATTCCAAACCTGTAACATATTTTTTTAGTCTTCCCACATGTGGGCCATATCTCTTCCTGGTTATGGAAGCTTTAGACCGTTTTGCCCCAATAGGACAGCTTTCCCTGGCCTCAGGCCGATGTCCCCAGAATAAATGTATTCTTGGATGGTGTATACCATCGTAACAGATCCCGTACCACTTACCCCTTCCTGGGGTAAAGTCTGTGATATGGAAAGGGGCATAGCTGTCTAGTGTCCTAATGAGTCCTAGCTGCTATCCTGACCCCTGAGGGTACTTAGTAGCTGGCCCAATTTAGAATGGCCAATAGGACTGAAATGCAATTGGATTGTTCTAGACCAGAGCTGTGGTACCTTCTGCACCCATAGGACAGTTCCTCGGCTGGTGTAAAACAGTGGAACTCCATTGACTTCATTACAGCTAAGCCAATTGACATGAGCTGAAAGGACATGGCCCCATATCTTCAGCTGCGCTGAACACTGCTTGGACAGAGATGAGGATGAGCCAAGTAGCGTTTGGGACTCAAACAATTCCCTTTCTAGAGGCCCGTCGCAGCTCCCAGTAACAGAGGATTTTAATTCTCAGCACATTTTTCGACTTAAAAAAAAAAGATGAAACTGAGATAATGCTAAGCATCTGTGTGATTTTCTAAATCTCATAGTCTCACTTCAGCGAATCTGCAGATGAATCGTTGCCTGTTAGAAATACTAAAAACCATTTGTTGCTAGCATAGCTCTGACAAGTGTAATAGTGACAACATCATCTATGAAATTATAACAGGAATCTTCCTTTCAGCAGTAGGTCTGGATAAATTGGACATACAGATTCCTGCTATTTGCTGCAAGGTAGTGTGGCGGCTCTTATTCTTTTTTGGTCTTTAACAGGTGCTAAATATTGAGCTTCAGATAGCGTAAAATATAACAGCTGGGCATACTGTCAATGCTACATGGGCTGCTAAGGGTGTCTATGTGTACATATGCCAATGTGTGAGCAAATGACAGCGGGTGGTTTTGCTATTTGTTTCATAAATACATTTGAATAAACTGGAATTTTGGTTTCTTTGGAGGGCGTTGGAAATTAAATTGGGTTCCAGCTGAATTAATAAGAAGCTGGCTTTCTCAAAAGCCTGTTACATCTTCACCGCAGCGCTAAACGAAAGGGCAAGCTTCAGACTTTCTGGTCCAGGCAGGGGGTAGAAAAGGTAGCATGGAAGTGGCTCATAGAACATGGACGTTGTTCCTGTCCCTTTGAGCTCAGCTCTCACCAAGTCCCATTAAGCGAGATCTCCAAAATGATTTTAAGATGCACTTAAAGGAATTTCCAGCATTTGAAAGCAAGGGGAGTTAAAGGGAGGGGAAAAAAAATCAAGAGAAACCAAAGTTCTAATGTGCTATTTTAAGCTTTTCTATGGGAGCCACATCAAAACACTGGAGTGGTTCACATGACAGGTGAGAGTTGGTTAACCAGAGCCTTGAGTCTAACAAAACTTTTCCCTTTGTGATCTGATTTAAACTGTAAACCATAAATGCCTTGGTGCCTTCTGACCAAGATAACAACCTCCACAAAAAAAAAAAAGGCCTAAAAATATTAGTGTTACCCATTTTGTGGTAGGGTCAGGCTCTTAATCAGTTTCAGGGTATAGCTGTTGAAACGGGAATGAAAGCCTTTCTCCCTCAATGGTTTGCTCTCCTCAGGTTATAGTGAAACAAAATATGTAAAGTTTTTTTTGCTTCTGAGTGTTACAGGCACTCTTTTAACTTTCCTTTTAAGTCGGAAAAATGCAGTGAATAGAATCGTTCTTTTCAACTCAAAACTTCTTCATGAAGGGCTGAGTCCTTTTTTTTTTTTGGTTGCACTGGTACTAACACACCAGTTTCAGATGACCTTTACAAGTATCACATGGAGGCTTTATCCTGATTAAAATAGTTCTATGCACACAGGGGGAAGGCCTGTGACACCGCTCCGAACAAAACCTCGGCAGGACAAGGTGTGAAAGGATAAAATATATTGCTTCCTCTAAGGGGAAGCGGGGGAGGGAAGGGTCCTAAAGATTCTGAATAACAGAAAGACATGAAAACCTGTGTTACACTTTGATTAATTCTAGGCAGTTCTTCTTTAAGCAAATGACTAATGTGGCCCTTGACCTGCTGGAAGAATTCTTTTAGCTCCATCGTTCAGGAACCCCAAAGAAACAGTACTAAGGTTACACCTAATGCTGACCTACCTCATCCATCTGCTTTCAGTGGGCAAATGTCAAGTTCATATTCTTTTCATGATGATGGCAGGGGTGGGTGAGGGGCAGAGGATACAATTGGTGTAACTTAATACCGGTATCAAGATTTATTTATTGTTGATCATGGCTTGTGAACTTTTTGTATCTTGCATATGTGCAAGGTTGTTTGGGGCAAAGTGTATATGCCACAAGAGAAGGGGTGAGGGAAGAGACTGAGAAAAAAGAAGGACTAAAGGATGCATCCAAATACTAAGGAATGAGAGGCTCTAGGGTAAATTTATAGTTATGTGATCTGAGCCCAGAGGGAGGCCTATGCACGAATGCTCCCTGACCGTAAAAATGCACTTGCTGGTAATGGCTGCTAATGGTGCAGTGTGATTTTACTGAGTTAGACATGTGTGTTTGGGGGGGGGAATGACATTTTGGAAGTGAGCCGATGGTGGGGTGAACACACAAAAAAAAAAAATGGAAGTAGTGAAGTCCTGCTTAAAATGATTATGTTTGCTCTGCATCCACAGTTGCTTTCCAATATACAAATGAGAGTCAAAAAGAAACATGCAACAAATAAGCAGAGGAGCCTGAGTGGCCTTTTATGCTGCTAGCTTGCATGCCATTTCAAGAAGTGTACTTTGCATTTTTAACTTGTAATTGTTCCGACCTTTTGCTCCCCATTCACAGTATGCGCAGTAGCATTCGCCCTGTCTCAGGATAGCAAAGATCAGGCAATGGATTTGTTCACAAGGACTTTGGGTTCACACGGCTCACACTTTCAATTAGCAGATGAATAAATGACTTAGGGCAGGGTTTGAGTTTTGATTTCACTTTTTCAATTAATTCTTTTAATAAGTCTCCCCCCCTCACTGGACCCACACTCCCACCACTATAAAGTCCTTCCAACTCCAGCCTTGGCAACAATACCTGATGGACTTGTGGAACAATTCCATTACAGGCATCCACAGTGCTTATCATCATCTGGCGACTGGGGATGCTGGCTCAATGGTGCAAGGTTGCTTGAATACCACCCCCCATTACCCTGAGGCAACTGCTTCCCATGAAAAGCCAGTTACTCACAATAATGAGATCACAAAACCCGCACGCTTTCTTTGATTGTCATTTCTGGCCAAATCAACAAAGCTAGGAAAGAAAACTGCTGTCCTTGAGTCATCTGGCCTCGGTGCCTTTCTCTGCTGACCTGAAGTAACGGCGCCAACTGAAGCCAATGAGAGTCGTCCCATTGTCATAAGTGAACTTGGATCAGGCCCTAAATAAATAAGCCACAAGGCAAGGGCAATTCAGCTGAGGTGTGGGTGTATGCATAGTGATGGCTATCAAAATTAAAGACCAACTTGCGAGCTGGTGAGTTTATTTTGTGATACAGTGATGTATGGTAAAATCTTCATTCTTTCCATGAATATCTGATAATGCATTTTAACTGGGTCTCAGCCTACACTGATTTTGATCAATACAGGAAAAGTCAAGCATGCCCCAGATGAAACGGCAATTCTTGCCCGTGCTAGTTTGAGACAAAGTTTCTCTGTGAATGAGCAAATAGAGAAGAATCCCATTTTAATAGTTATTTTTTTGCATCAAGCACTGTTATATAATTAGTAGGTCACTGTTTTTGGAATTGCAACTGATGCATACAATTCAATCAAGGGCCAGATTTTGCCCTCAAAACTTCCTGTCATTGTGCAGGAGTCAATGAGAGCAGAATTTCTCCCTGCAACTCCCTGTTCTCAAACTCACCAGAAAACCCATCTACTCCACAAAGCCTTCCAGTTACAAGACCATACGCCACTCTGTTCTTTCCCCAATTCCCCTTTGGTGCATGGACTTCATTTGTGTACATGGAAGACACTGTATGGATAGATCATTTTATTTCACTATGTTCTCCTGTCTGTGTCAAAAAAAAAATTTCCAAATCAATAACTCAAATACTGAATACTTTCTTCCATTAGTCTTTTCAAGTAGAAGAATTCTTAAAGGAAGGGCCTGTTTAATTGTTTTGAATGTAATTTACTTGATAAGAATAATGGATAAACGAAAGACATTCCAATCTGTCGAATATTGATGACGCATTCCTGCTTTAGTTATTGCCAACACCATCCTGAATTCGTGATCTTTGGCTGATGGCTGCTCTCTGTCTCTCTTAACCCACCCCCCACCTCCCCCAACACACCCACATGGAGAAATTTAAATGTAACTTAAAACACATGAGCAGATTTACCACAGTCAGATTTCACATATTTGTTGGGTTGTATTACCTGGGGGGGGGGAGAAGGTTAGGGAGAAATAAAAGATGCCAAGCTTTAAAATCTCAGTCTACTATTGACTGCTATAAAACTTCCCTATTCTAAGATGTTCACAAGAGACTAATATGATAACTTAAAGCAGGAATGGGATAGCTCGTTTGAACCTAATACACATACTATTTTATAGATTAATCTGGAAGCTTTGAGGTTTCTGCTACAGGTGGGGTAAGAAGATTTTGGTTTAAAGAAAAGGGTAACAGAGCATCTGAAAGAGTCAACCAAAATAAAATGCGTTATTGTTTCCTATTCAAACAATTGCCCTTTTTTGAAGAACAAGAATCATGGGCTACTCAAACATTCCCAGAGCCTCTCGTTAGAAGTCACCACTTTCGAAATGCATTTGCAAGCTGTAATATTCCAGATCTTGAATTGGATCCTGAGTTCCTAACCTCCACAGGTCTGGCCTTTGAGTAGAACTTGAGAGGGGGAGCACAGGGGAAAAAAGAGAGAGCGTGCAAAAGGATGAAGAAGAAAAAGCAAAATAAATCAAAAGCAGCTTTCTTGGTAACACCAACATCTCAAAGGCCAAGTGTAAAAGGACCAGGGCTCTAATGATATCAATTAGGCTCAATCCTCTGTGACATTTTAGATATATTGTATCCACTGAGTATACTCAAGTCCATATGTATAAGGTCATTAGCTGGGTCCAGAACATAACAAATTATGAATAGAAGGGTTTTTTCCCTCCTAACACTTTCCACTTTCTAAAATAAATTACAGCCCATAATGGTTTCATGTTGAGAAGCTAATTCCACTTAATTTTTTCTTGCTATACCAGGGAAACGACCATTATATCATTGCATATATGAAAAAGAAATACTTGCTAGGTTTTTCTTTGCCAACTTGCCACAGCTAAGACTTCCTTTAGAAGATTTCATCGTATAATTGATATAAAAGATAACAGGGACATAGCCTTACAAGACACTATCTGGCTTGGCTAATATTTTTTTCACTGTCCCTCATTACACTGTGGGCTTCTTCACAGAACATAACTGCATGTTCTGAAACGGAAATGGTAAACTGCCTAGAAACACAAAACAAGAGTCTTCAATATTGTCTGGTTGAATGTTTTGGCAGCCCTTCAGAAATATGTTATCTAGTTCTATCAGCAATGTCTCAGGATGTGGTGACCACCTAAAGACATGCTCAGAGGCTGACAATAAACTTTTGCTAATCCCTGCACTTCCTGTAACAACAGGCCTCATGCGGGAGTTGTCGTCATTTTTCAGGCCTTGGAGGGGAACTATGCCAATTTAGGCAAACACAGCAAAATCTTGTTACATAAATTAAATCAGTTCAGATCGCAGCTCCGCTGTGCTTTTCGTGATTAGGCAGAAATGTTGTCTCCATTGAGGATACACAATGGTTGCTTATCACATTGAATGATAATGTCATTTCCACTGGAATAGTTTAAGATGAGATGTTTCAACATATATACGATTAAATATCCAAACACACACACACAGACACACACCTCTCTTACAAAGCAGTGTATTGTTACTGATTCTGGATAAGAAACAGGCTTTCAAGCATAGCATTGTACTTTACTATGTGAAAACCATGCATCTATTTCCTGTTTCCTTGCTGAACATCTCTTGTGGGATCAACATCTTCTCAGTGCTGCCCCAAAGAGGTATGCAACACTTTGTAGAACTAACTTAGAGCAGCCTTCCTATAGCTGCACTAGGGCCGCTTCCCCTCCTATCCTCAGACACACTCTCTCTCCAGCTAAAACAGCCACCCCACCCTCCACCATGGCATGCCTACACAGGAGGCTGGGAGAAGGCAGTATCACACCATGTACACTGACTATACACAGCTTCTGCTTTGGGAGAATTTCTCGCTGCACTGTTGTGGCTCCTTTCTGGCCCCCATATGCTGCTGGGGTAGCATATAGGAATCAGAGCAGGGGGCATTCTAGCCCTCATGTATTTTGATGAGTAGTCGGTAACAACCAGAAAGCAGGCAGATTGCTAACCTTTCAATAAAATTGAGCTAATGTGTACTTTCTATAACCATTTCTTTGCTGTTACACCTTGCTTTCCACTCGCACCTTGGCTTTTCCTATCTGTTTGATAAATGTTACATAACCCTCGAATTTATTTTCACTTGAGATCTCTTTTTCCTTCGATCTTCTTCCTCTTCCAACACAGTTGCATATATTTTACATTTATCCGGGGGAAAAAATACTTTATTTATTGTCCTTGCTGTTTCTTATGGTGTAAATGTTTATAGAGACAGGAATATCAAGGGTGAGAAAGAGAAGTTTAGTTCTTTCAAGGGTTGGGTTTCCACAGTTCCTTTTTTTCTTTAGCTGTAAATGCCAGGTGATCTCCTAGACCCATATTTGGTGGGGAAGACTGCAGATTTTGGGTATGGATCATCCAGAGAAATGTGTGTCCCCTGATCTTTAGCTCCCAAGCCTGCAAATGTTTACAACACATGCAAGATTCACTTTATGCCCTTGAGTAGTACCTCTGCAAACAGCAGGATCACATGTGCATATAATAATATGCGTAGGTGATTCCACTTAAGCATTTTTAAAACAAATGTCCATAAGTAGCTGTACCAAAATAAATTATACACATACAGACTTCTTACATATAGTTAAATGACAACATTACGTTTGTCCCTATACAAGACACAGCAGACAGAGAACCTCTGTACACACATTCATAGACTGTACACTCTACTCAGCCCATTTGCCTTGCTGCAACTGAACTCATGTGAATTCTCAAGATGTGAATAAATTTCCTGTAATTTTCTGTTGAATAACAACACAAGGTCACCTTGAGAATTCCTTATAGATAAAGCTGTGCAGGTACCATAGCCTGTCAGTATAAAATACCTGTATATTCTTCACACATATTGAAGAGCTCCTGCTTCCCTCTGGGAATGGTGAGACCTTTCTTCCCTTCCCCAATGAAGGCTCCCATGTCCCCTGGGAAACTCTGATGAGTCCTTTCTCTGCTATTCTGTGCTTCTCAGGGGCCTGAATCACGGTCACCATCCTTCCTGTTGGGGAAGGCTATCCGTCTCGCTTGCGAGCCCTTCATCACTGCTCACTTAATTGGCATGAGGGCTTATTGGTGAATATTGCAAGGTACCCTCTTGTGCTCTCTCTCTCATCCTAAAGCATGGGGTACATGCCAAACTTCTTTGAGTGCTGAGAGTTAAAGAATAGAAAACCTTGTTGAGTTTAGAGCATGGTAGTAACACAGAAATATTAAGATTATACAGATGATTTTAAGGAAAATGTTTGTCACGTTATTTTCGAAAAGCACATCTTCCCGCACGGTGGAAATATGCACTGATATCCTGGGGCTTATGACATGGGACTCTGTGAATTCCAGCATTTTTATTAAGGCGGAGAATTTCATGTGGGTGAAAGATGTTGGTTTGACAGCTCCATCAGTGTACACTTGAATATGCCCACGGAACAGGTATTGCTTGGGAAGCTACCCACTCTACGAAGGGAACAGATGTAGAAGAAAAAGGAAAGCACGTATTAATATTACAAGAATTCTGGTGGACCTTCTTCCGGAGAGAGCTCTATAACTAAGTGCGCTTGTCTGAGAAAGACCCAGCTACCACCAACTGTATATAAGAATCCAGGACATGGAATTGACAGCAAGAGCGAGATCCTAGATTAGTAACACTTCATTGAAGATGCTCTGGGATTAGCTTTGATTTATGGAATTTGAGTCTGGATTTTTTAAGTCCTATTTGTTATGAAGGAGACATACAACCTATTCCTGTATTATCATTATTTATATTTGGGGGAGGCCATGTTCACTCATGGATAGGCTCATAGAGTTTAAGGCTAGAAGGGATCACTAGATGATCTAGTCTGACCTCCTGTTTATCACAGGCCACCAGCACCAACCAGCACCCAAACGCTAAACTCAACAGTCAAAATTGGACCAAAATATTATAATCCACAGGAGACTAAACTAATAAGTGCCACAAGCAGAGCATAGGAGGAACCAAGTTGCCCACTGCCTGAGGTCCCTGCAATGGCAGGGAACTGATTAAATGAGATATATTGAGATGGCCCCAGCAAGTGACTCACATCCCACATTGCAGAGGAGGGCGAAAAACCCCAAGGTCACTGCCAATCTTAGCAGGGCCTCAATTGTGCTAGGAGCTATTCAAACACTAACGCAAAGACAGTCCCTGCCTTGAAGAATTTACAATCAAATTTAAAGCAAGATGCATTGAGAACATATAACACACACACAAAAGGAGGAGGTGAACAGAGACAGGAATATAGAGTAGCTGAGAGTTCAATTTGATTGCTACAAGTTATGCGAGGTGTTTCTTTTTTTAAAAATACAAACAAATAAATCAAATAGATTTCTCAAGTCCCCATTGGCCATCTACCTGATCACTGTCACTTGACCATTTCCCCTAAGCAGCACAGTGAAAGTGGGGCTGAGGCAGGATAGGGAGGAGAACAGTACTGGCTCTACAAACTAGTTTAGGGACAGAATTCAAAGAGTAACAAAATAGCTGAGCCTGTCTGTGTTCTCCTCCATGGCTCATCCATGGGGATAGGTGTCTGCTACTGCTCCCAGGGGTAAAGATCTGTGCTTTGTAACTAGAAGTCCTAGTGGGTAGCAAGGACTGAATGTGGGTCCTCCAGCTCCAAAACACAAACCCTCTCCCACTTGAGCTAAAGGATTAATTCCATTAGCTGGGAGCATTAGCAGACACTAATCTTCCTTGTACCAGCCACATAGAAGGGAGACACATTTGGCCCTTGAGTTAACTCATGGATTCAGTGCTTTCTCCATCCCTGGGCTCAGAAAAGTCCCTCAGCTGCATACAGTCTCATATAAGTACTCATATAATTCTCCACCTAAGTGATACAATACGGCTCCTATCACCTGGAGTGTAATTTCTTTCCCTGCACCATCTCTCTCGCCTCGGAGAACACTATGATCCTGTGATATTTCCATTAGTGGAATACGAATACCAAAAAGTAATATGAAAGCAGAGCTATGAAGGGTCTATTCATGATTTGATTTTATTTTTTTAATAAAAGCTTTAAAGTTAAAAAACAATCTGGTAAATTAATTCTCAGGTGCAAGCATAAAATAAGATGTCCTTTAGGAGTTGGGAATTAGCCCAAGAGCATGAGGGATATAGTGGCAAAGGGCACGCTTTAAGAATGCCAGAAAAGATTTTGTAACAAATTAAGCTGTGGATGAAACTATGCCTGATGTTACAGGCCATTATTATGCACAGTTATGAAACACTGGTATGCATTAATAATAAAGATCAGTGTAGCCTTCTAGGGAAAAATCGAGCATTCTTTTAATTAACTTAAATTTTTCATCAAATTGATTGAAAAGCTCTCATCCTTTTTTACTTTCATGTATCCCAACATTTTATGCCGTAGGCTCAGAGCAGTTTTATCTCAAATACTTGGTGTTTTTGAAAGAGTCCACGTGTTTTGAGTTTCAAAAAAAATCACAGCAACAAGCTAGAAGCAAGCTGGGGCATGAAATGAGAAAAAATATGGAGCAGCTTTCAAGTAAATCACCTTCTATAATTTTATATTCATCTTGGAGGAGAAGAAATAAAATGCTTTTCCACTCCCAGAGTTGCACTGCTGCGCAACGGTATTTAGGCACAGAGTTGGCAGCTGCTATGGAGGTGAGGTGTGAGATTTCTGTTGGATATGGGGAAGATGTCTAAAATGTGGATGACTAACATCTTCTTATGATTCGTTTGTCTTCCTTCACTGCAAAACCTCATCCTCCGGCTTGGTTCACGTGGTGTAAGAGCATGGACTCCTTCTTCAAAGGCTCTGGAGTGCTAATGGTTCCACTCTCTGCAGTGGACCTTGGTCAGTGGTTCTGCAAAGTCACGGTCCTTTTTTCCATGTCTCTTCCCAGCCTGGTGCAGCAGTGTTATGGAGCAAGATAATTCAGAGCACTGTGTGAGCTCTCTACAGCCTGCCCTGCCTGACAGAAGATTTCATCCCTTGGCTTTGTGTGCTAAGGGGCTGTTACATTAGCAGGCACGGTGTAAGCGCAGTGTGCTTCAGCTGCCCCCACTTCCACCCAGGACATACTGTGGGCACTTGGAGTGGTGGCTCCAGCCTACTGGGAAATGCCCCCACGCCAGTGGAATGCTTCACCTGCTAACTCCATCTCCAGAGCATCACCGGAGGTGTAGGAAAGCCACTTAGTCGGCTGAGGATCTAGCTATAAAATTCCCTAGAGATTTGGATAATCTTAAAATGGAATTCAGAATTGTGGGTCTTTCTCTACAATGAACCATAAGTATCTTTTAAGTTTTTCCCCTCACTACCTGAAAACCTCCCAGTTCAGCACCCAAATCAAACAGACAAAAGATTTCCACTGATATTAGCATCAAACCTCTGTGATTCTGAAATATGACCTTTGGAAGGGGAAAAAAAAAAAAAGGAACAAAAAAGAAAAGAAAGATGGGGAGGAATGAAATATTTTCATCATCCACCAAAAACACGTTAGGCTTCATCGTTTCATTGATACGCAAACTCAGCTGTCTCCTCCCCATAGTCTATTCGATAGTAATCCGATGGGAACATTTGATATTTTAAAACATGGCCTACAGCCATAAAACTTTGTGCAGTGCTGATCCTGTCAGATCTTGTATGATAGGAACTGTCAGGCTTAGTACTTTTATGGGAAATTACTTTGATTGGAAACAGTGGAACAGTTCTGCGTATCAGGCCATGGTGATGGCATTCCATCTGAGCTGGTACGGAACCAATATCCCATGTAGGTCAGAGAGGCCATTAGAGATGGCTAGGCCTGGTTCTCCTCTCCCCTTTCAGTGGTGTAGTATAGATGCAGAGCTATTTAAGTGAATAGAATCTTTCAGGTCCTGGACACTTTTATGACTACAAGTCTCCATAACACTTCTCGGAAGTGTAGGGATACTGGTTGAAATCCTGGCCCCTACTGAAATCAATGAGGCCATGATTTCACCCAGGAAGTCTAGTGTCCTCAAAAAACGCAAGTGATTTTATTGTGCCTTTCCAAATCCCACTTGGAATTTCAGCTGGATATTGTATTCTTCACTTTCTGTCCTCATATTCTTCTGTAATGTTCCTATGCACTGCTAAATAATGGCTGTGTTTTGTATGTGAAATGGGTACATTTCAAGTGTCGGCACAAGTACGCATCAGAGTGTACAGCACTTTAGGATATTAAAAGGTGAAAGGAATATAAGACACTGGGCCTAACTGTCAACTGCACTAGCTTTTAAGGCCTCTGCTACGGCAGTGTAATTTAGAATTCAGTGTATAATCTTTAGTGTAAATGAGACTTCAAGATTCAAGATTATTATGGTTAAAATAGTTGCAGCGCAAACAAAGTCCTGTAAAAATAGGCAACTTTTTTAAAGCAAATCTGCTACTCTTTTTATTTAGCTATTTGAGACCATCACTTTGTTGCCACACTTGCAGTTACTAATTAATGGATCCTAATATATACTTTTACCCAGACACTCCTCCCCTTCTCTTGCCATTCTTTTAATGTGTACATCACCTTATACTGTAGCAGCAAAGATTAAAGTTCCTCTCATTGATGTAGAATGAAGTCAAATTATACTGTTTGCAAGAGAAGAGATAATAAAGGAGAGAGTCTATAGAAATACTTTGATGAGTTATATAGTGGCAATTTTCTGACATTAGTAATGTAGGGCAGAGGACAGTGTTTCTGATATATAGATGTAAATTCATCATCCAGACTGCATTAAAGAAAACCACATAAGATTCCTTGATTTTTGGATTGCTTACAACAGCAATCAGTAAAATGTTATAGTCTATCCAAGAAAGCTCCCTGAGTGCAAAAGGTGAAGCATTACACAGATGAAATAGCTACTGTTCTGTGCTAACCATCATAAAAACAGAGTCATGCAAGGACTTTCAGGAGTCTGTACCCTACATCTAAAGGAAAGTATCAAGGATTCATACTGTACAGCAAATGGCTGATATGTAAGATAATATCTGTTCCTGACCACTGCTGGAAAATCAAATGGCTGCTTCTTCTCAAATGGTTTTACTTGTTTGTAAAATAAATTATTTTAGGTTTTTGGTTGGTAAACTATACATTTTAATGGGTGGTTAATGGGAAATAAAATGACCTAATCCCAGTAGAACGAGCTCCCAGTTATATTTTATTTATAAGTATCTCCCACCCTAAGGTGATCCAAAATAACTAATAATGAATATACAATAAAAGCAAAATAAAAATGCTAATGTCATAAAACCAACCACACACAGTCTAAAACTCAAGAATACCAAGTGTACTGCAGCTTTTATGTTAGGGCTAGGTTCTCAACCTGGGAGTAGATAGCAGGAGGGGTCCCCAATTTTTATGTTATTGCTAAGTGGGGTCACTGTCTGGAAAAGCTTGAGAAGCACTGTTTTAGGGGATGTCAGAAACTTTTCTCTTATTCAGAGCCTCTGAGCCTTTTTTAGCCTGAATTGAATTTGGGCAAAACTGAATTAAGTGTCCAAAGATGAATTACAAAAGTAACCAATGAGTCTTATAAAGAACATGAACTCTGAACTTACAGAAGAAAAAAAAAGGCTGGCTCTAGCACTATTTCACAGATCTCCACTTACCAAACAGTTGACAATACAGTCAACCAATATAATACAAGCTAGGCGCATTCCATTCATGTGAACAAACTCTCATTTGGTAATTGGTCTAGGGCAGGACACTGTCTCTAAGCAATGCTGAGCCATCTTCAAAGTAACTGTTTCAGGGGTGTTGTAGACACCACGAGTTACAGGCCATGGACCTAATTCTGCTTTGTTCCATTGGTGTAAATGAAAGAAGAACTTGTGCCATTATGTCCAGTTTTTAAAATACCATGAGATGTGTCCTAGAAATTCAGAGCAGTTGACTGGGAGTCAGGACTCATAGCTGGGGCAGAGAGGCTTGACATTACTGTCAGGAACCTGTTGGACCCTCATGGATTGAGAGATGTGATTAATCAGTGTATCCCCTATCTGCTTTGACCATACCCTGTCCTCATCTAACATACCCACTCTTGTGGCTGCCCGGACTGACTACAAGGGTGATGCTGGTGCCCTCGGTGGGCTCTCTCTCCCAGGGACCTTGCCTTGAGTCTAGGCCAGAACACGTCTAACCAGCGTAGCCATCTCTCAGGCACACACACGTAAATTCTTACAGCTTTTCACAGAAAATTATACATTACGGACCAAATTTTCAGCTCGACTCAAGCCATTGCATGCCTGCTAATGTCTGCTATCTCATGGGCACTCACATATCACATGATGGGCATAATGTAAGTATTTAGGCAGACAGACGTGCAAATCTTATCCTCAGATCTCAAGTTCCTGCTAGGTATGCTCAAAATAGGGACATGTGCATTTTTGCAGGCAAAATATCACAGACAATGGCTGAAAAATTTGCCCTAAGAAGTCAATTGACTGGTTTTCTAAAGAAACAAAGGATTGATTTTCTTTTTTTTCTCCCTGTTATGATTTTGGCTATTGAGGATAATGGTGATATGGGCAGATTCAGCATCTCAGATCAAGAGACCAGGCACTGCTGTTCACTTTGTAGTAAGGCAGAGAATAGTATTAAAGAAACAGGATTCAAGGTCTAAGGCCAGCAGCAGCAGTTCACCCAAAGCAACAACAACTCAAGAAGGCAAGCCATGGCAACCGAGGGGAGCCTGGAATCCGGGATAGACATGTTCTTGTTCTCATTATTACAACACAGCATGACTAAAAAATATTAAATCAAAGGGAAAAAAATTCCTGCAGGCAAGGGGCAAGAGAGGAGGCTGACCACTGCTGGAAATGGAACTTATTGTTCATCTGGATAGTGCAGCAGGAAACAGAAATCCGAAAAAGGCCAAGAACAACAGCAGGAGTGGTGCTGAAAGCAACAACAATGTTCTGAACAGGAACCATATCATCCAGAACAGGTAAGACAGAAAGGGGCTTCCCACTTTTGATTGTACCACTTCAGCCCCTCCCCAAGGCCTCCCTGGTGCTTGCCAATCAGGAGTGATTTCTCCACACATAGGCTGGATCCTGGGTTCTTTATTTTAGCATCTGGTGCCTCCACCCAAGGTGACTTCTCTCTGTAGACTGGGATACAAGTGGTGCCGTCCCTTTGGGAGATAATTAATTCTACTACTCTGTTCACAAGGCTTATAACCCACTATACAAACCCCACAATACATATTTTTCCTTCACTCCCCTGTCCCAATGTTTGCATGTCCTGATCTGTTGACAATCTCTCAATTTACAGCCTTCTGTCTACACATAAACCTCTAATACAGAACCAAGGGTTCTAATATATTTTAAACTGATGATAGACTGACAAGATAGCTATCGCCTGTAAGTATGCACCAACGGATTGAAAGCGCCTAGCTCGTTTGATTGAAATTCTCAACAATAAAATGCACTTTAGTATATTAAGTCATGAGAATAAACAGAGAATGCCGCAGAAACTTTTGTCTTCGTCTTGTTATAATTTCCATATATTTGTTGCTATCAGCAAAAGCAGTAGACCACACTGGAATAGCCACCATTCCAATTTCTTTCTAAGGAAGATTAGTGGAAGTGCAAGTTAGAGTCTGGAAGAACATTCCTTGCCACCAGGCTAGTATTAATTTCCTGTTCAAAAGGGGCTATATTGTCAATGTGACACTTTAATCAGCTTCCAAAGTGACTCTGGGAACACAGGCTTCACAATCAATGTCAATGTATTTCATGTAGTTTCAATGCCGCTTAGTCATTTTGCTTCAGAAGTGCGTGAAGAGGGTCAATACATTTCATTAGTTTGCTTCATCTAAAGGACAGTACAACATCAGAACTTTGATTATATTATAAGAATTGCCTTAATGTGACACCAGATTCCCTGATTGTGCAATACTAGACATTGAAGTGCTGGAGGGCAGTCAAATTATCCTTCACCCACACATACCCAGCCAGCACCAGCAAAAGATGTTGCAAATGAAAAAAAGGAGAAGAAAGGAGATGATGCTTCATTTACACAGTAACACTAGATTATAGCTGCTATGAACACACTATAAAACATGGGCAGACTGAGCGTAACTTTCAAGGATGCCAACTCTTGGAAATGAAAGGCACAGTTAATTTTAGCTAAATATTTCAAGCTATGAAAATATTGGTGGTGCTCAACTAATGCAGCATTTCAATAAAATTTATTTATTTTTCTATTTAAAAAAAATAAATGCATCCATTGCAAAAGTGACTTGGCACATCTACAATTTCTAAAAAGCCACATTCTCTGAATATCAGCTTTTACCACAACAATAAGATGATTTTCACTCAAGATAAAACAAACATAGGCCCTGATACTACAAGAACTTATGCATATTATATTATTATTATATGCATTACCATATAGCACCTAGGAGCCGTAGTCAAGCACAGGAGACCATTGTGCTAATGCTGTACAAACAGAACAGAAAAATAGTCACTACCCCCAAAGACCTTACAATATAAGTATAAGATAAGGGACAACAGATGGATGAGACAGACAGACAGATAGGGAAAGAAGACATGACAAGAAAGCAATGAGACAATATTGATCAGGATAATAGGCTGTGGTTTCAGCACATAAATGGCCTAACCATTGTCAAGTTTTTTGTAGGCATCACAGCGAAAGAAATAATTCAATCATTTCATGGGACTAGTCATATGATTAAATACATAAATGTTTTCAGAATGAAGGCCTTGGTTTGTTTTTTCTTGGATGGAGTTTATGGTAGTTTACTTTTTGCTTAAAACTGATATTCAGGGGGGAATGAAGGAGAAAGAAGTAAGGAAGGAAGAACAGGAGCATGGAGGGCAGAGAAAGACTGAGGAAGAGAGGGTAGAACAGAGAAAACAACTAATCATCTGATAGAGAAGAATGTCCACCATGCCACTTGTAGAATGTATTCTGCTGACATAACCTGTGTCCGTGATCTTCAAAGGTGCCTGAACCCATCCTTCTGCTCACTGGTATTTGTTGTTGGGGAAGTGCCTGCTCTTCATGGTGACTGTTTCCTTCCTATGAGCTTTTACTCCACCTCTCCCAGCCTATTGGTGCCTCTGTAGTGGGGGACTACCTCAAAATACAGGAGAAAAGCCTCATTTCCAGGGACCCAGAGCTTTCATTACTGAGATGAATTTGGCCCATTCTAACTACGTATAATTTATTTCCTGCCCTGTTTCCTGTTTGATTTCAGCTGGCAACGTTTTCAGGGAAATAGCATCCTTGCCGCTATAGGGGCATCATCTATTCCTGATGGCTAGTTCTCGCTTGAAGTCATAACCCTCTCTTTATGTCCGAATCCTCTGTTACCATAGAGATACTTGTGATGTCACTAAGGGAACAAAAATTAAACACCTGTGGCTCACCTGGGCCAGCTGACTTGGGTTTGCAGGGCTCAAGCTGTGGGACTATAAAATTGCTGTGTAGACGTTTGGGCTCAGGCTGGTGCCTGACCTCTGTAACCCCACAAGTGTGGAGGTCCCCAGAGCCTGGGCTCCATCCTGAGCGCCAGTCTGACCCCAAATGTCTACACAGCAACTTTTAGCTCTGCAGCCTGAGCTGCCAGAGCCCAAGTCAGTGATTCAGGCAAGCCGCGATCGCAGGTCTTTTATTCCAGTGCAGACATACCCAAAGGGATGTAATTCTTCAAAGTGCTGAGAGCCATGACCTTCTATTCTATTTATTGGGAATTGGAGTTGCGTGGCATTTGATAGTATCAGGCCTCAAGTGAGGAAATGAATTACAGTAAGAAATAAAGTCCATAAAGCCAACATCCTGTGATATTGATGTGCCTGGTAAAGCGCAATGGAAGAAAGCATCAGAACCAATGAACAGTGGTTCTTTGCAAGCAGGTACTGGGTGAATCACTTGAGGGAGAGAAAAAAAAATGGAATAAAAAAGGAATTTTTAAAAGTTCAACGTTTGTGTTTTCTGTGGAGAATGGTCTTGGGACTGGGTTAATATTTAAAGTAAATGGGGTAAGCTGTCCCTGATGAACTCCACTGATTTAATTGCATTTAGGATCAGGATAGGCTTAATTCAATGATACAGGTGTATAAAGTTCTTTGTTATGGTACATCAGAACTAAGCAGTTTATAAATGGATTTAAAATTTGTTTTGGGATTCCACACTGACGATGTTCCTGCAGAATAGGTTTACTGTTGATACTTTGAAAAACGTAGAAGTCCATGGAACTATGCCATTTTACACCAGCTGAGGATCTGACCCCAAAACATCATTATCCCCAAAGGTTTCCCAAGGGAAGAAGTGCTTCCAGCCATATGAATAACAAGATGCCTCTAGGATTGCAGCAATCCTTCTCGTCCTACAGTTTTCTCTTCCTCAGACATTGAGTATCTCAGTGAAGTCTCTTCTCTCCAGCCTAACGGCTGAGATTGAATAAACCCCACTGAAAATTTCAAACACAATGAGAAAATGACATTCCAGAAGAAAACATTGGCTGCTGCTATTTCTCTAGCTTTCTAACGTACACAAGCCCTGCAGATCCTACTGGTTCATCAACCAAAATCAGGTAAGAGAAATATTCTGGCATCTTATCTGCTGCGTGCTAGGTCAAAGGTCTATCAGGAAAAGGCCTCCTAGCATTACCTTTGCAATGGGCTGTCATTCTGGAGAAAATCAAACATGTGGTAGTGATAAACAACACCAAGGAGTCAGTCTCCACATCCCTTCCCTCCCCACCGCTAAAATATTAGAAAACAAAGAACAAGAAGTAAAGATCTTACAGATGTTCCCCACAGAGACAAGAAGCAACACTACACCAATCCAATTACCGCTTTAAAAGATCCCTACAGTTGTGAAAAAGAACAAAACTATTGACAGAGACTCAGTTAAACCAAGAAAGTGAGTGCACTTTAAAAGGTAGGGGCCAGATTTTTAAGAATATTTAAAGAGCTCATAATGAAATTAGACACCCATGCACTTTTGAAAATTCCACTAGGCATCCATCTTCATCTTTACATGCCTAAATACCTAAAATCTGTCCCTCTGTCATATCACCTATTGAAAGGGAACAAAGGAAAATTCCCCCTGACTGAGAAGTCTACTTCTGAAAGAACTCCTTCCCAGGAAGAATACTTTAGATAGAACCACAAAAAAGACATAGACTGTACCTTTCTAGCGGTACCAGAAAAGAGTGATAAACTAAGACTTTAGTTTCTTTTCCATTTAAGATATCTTCAGCTGATGATAGGCAGAGGAGAAATTCTAAAATACAGAAATGTTGCAAAACAGTGATGAGTTAACCTCAAAAACACTCAGCATTGGCCTAATTTTGCTCCAACTGAAGTCAATAATAAAATTCATATTGACTTCAACGGAAGCAGAGTTAGGCCAACGTTGAGTGATTTTGAAAATCATATCCTCAAAGTCTGAATGATAAATATTTCCTGTCCCTTTGATAATTACTTTGGGATGGCAATCTAGAAACACTAAGATTTCTTGTGAGTTGTTTTTGGTCTCATTTGGTAAGTGCCACATTAGATGACCGTGTAATACCAAAAAATTGGATGGGTAACACTTTGTCCAGTTTTCTTTGATATTGCTTTCTGCATTTGTAAATGGTAGAGCTCATTTTGACCAATCACCCTTCATTCTTTTACAAGATATGGACTACATGACAGGGATTATGATCGACTCTATGTAGACTTCCTCAAATGACCAGCTGGTAGACATAATTGATAGTAACTGTTTAATATTGTAAATGATCTTGAAGTAGTCGGTAATGACACAGTTCAGGTACTGTCAGGATTTGTGGATTTTCACAAGTAAAATGAATTTGATGGGTTTAGGTAAATCCCTGCTCTTTAGCTGGCATTTCTATTAGATCACTGAGTCATCACATTTGACATAATCTGGAATGACTGCAGTCTGTCCTCAGGAGGAACAATGGGTTGGATTGTAGATGGCGCAGGTCAGGAATGAAATGTAATGTCAAAGCTGTGTGAGGAAGCATGTGCCTGAACTTGCATAATATCTTACTCTAATCAGTTTACTTCAATCTGCTGTTTTCATAAATCAAACAGGCCTCAAAATTAAAAGCCCATTATTTTATGAAATACAAGCAAATCTCTTTTAAATATGTGGCTAAAAAGGAATGACAATTCTGTGACACTATTCTAAATTATGGTACTGGCAAATTCTGACCCCAGCTTGGCTCTCTGTTATATTAAATAACCTCAAGCCTCTGTTTGTATTATATTAGAAGTAAAATAAGAATGTCACCTGATTACACATGTTCCCCAGCAGGATCTTTCTGACACTGCACCTAGCTCTCTTTGCTGAGAGACACTCAAAGCCTTTCATACTCCTGCATGTAATAGGACTCACCTGGTCTTGCTGCTAGAGTGAGTGAGCAGAATAATTCTGCATCTTTAAAGATAGTCCTAACACAGGACCCTTTTAAATAGACAAGCTGTGGATTGATTTTTAAAGTTAGCTTCATTTAAAACACTCTTATGGAGACAGCTGTTGAAAGCAATATTCTTTATCAAGAGATGGATGCCTAAAAAGTTTCAGTTGTGACAAAGAGAAATAAAGGCCATTTAATTTGATGTTTTATTAGAGTGCTAAAAAAAGAATTCCTATGGCATAAAATATGTATAGAACATATTCCATTGCTTTAATAAAACCTTAGTAGAGATTTGGCCTGTCTCCCTAGAAATGTATATGGCTTTTTATAGATTTTTTAATAGAAATGTTATGGGACATTTGAGTAGGATAATAATAAAGCTAAGATCTGGCATTTATAAAGCATCTTTTATCCTGTAGAAGTCTATTGGATTGGGGTCTTATTTAGGTTGAGTGACAGAGTTCCACAAAATGAGGAGTACTCTCTGCTCCCGTGAAGACCAGGGAAATTGAAGGGTACTCAGCACCTTCGAGGATTTGACCTATAGAGAGTCAATGAACACTTCATTTCATATTTAGTGTAATTTTCCCTTTGAAGCACAGAAACCAGGGCAAAAATCCACTGGAAATAAAAACAAAACAAAAATGTCCAACAAACTTAATATGTGAAAATAATAACTGAGATATTTACACTCCACATTAACATCAGAGGAAACAAATATGGCATTTGTGATTTGAAAATCGGTGTAAAAATACTAGGAAATGCTTTCAAACATTTTAAACAGATTTTGGAAGCGCTACATGGTATCGCTCAAATCAAACCCTCAAATCATGAGTTAAAGACTTCAAGGTACAGAGACTCCACCAGCAAGTGACCCATACCCCCACACCTCCTCTTCCTCACAGCAAGGCCTTATGAATCGGAGGGAATTTTACCTCCATTAACTCACCACAGGACAGATCCCACAGTCCTCAAGCAGCCTGATCTACCCAGACCCCATTGAAATCAATTGAAAGACTCCCATTGACTTCAATGGGCTTTGGATCAGGTCCCTACACCCTTGAGTGAGGATCATGTGAAGGATTCTCCAAGAAGGACAGATGCTCTTCAGAACACCTTAAAAGGGCTTGATTTGGCCATGGAACTGCGGCAGGTCCAGATTAAAGTCCCAGTGAGGCTTCAAATCCAGTGAGATAACGCTAGGGAAAAAGGCATGGAGTAAACCACATGTCCTCCTCAGGGACACAGGAAACCAGGTGGGGTGGGAAAAGACTGCTTCCAGGGTCACAGATTGAAATGCAGTCCTTTAAAATTCTCCATGCCTTGAGAGTTGGGCAGGGGGTGGGGGAACCTGTGTGTGTGTATTTACAGAAACCGAATGTTATTTAATACAATTTGCCCTGCAGCACACGAGTCATTTTTTAAAAGCCAGGATGGTTTATAAATAGCGTATTTAAAAAAAGTCTTAACTTCAAATAATGGTTAATCATGCAACAAACATATGATGAAGCCACCCGTTCTGTTTTTCAGGGAAGTATCTTTAGCATGAATGGATTGTTGTATGAAAGAACCTTATTTTATCAAAGGCTCTTTGATGGCACAGATATGTTACAATCTATTTAAACACACACTGTACATTTAAAGTATTTTTTAAAATGTTGTTTTATAGTGAATTTCCCAAGGATGAATAATGATCTGGCACTTAGTGTAAAGATATATTTGGTCCACTTCAATAACTTACAAATCACATTTCAATTTTTTTTAAAGTAAAGTCTTTGTGTAGACCTTTCTTGCCAAATTCTAACCCAGGGCATATTTTCACAGCTAAATTATAAATCACTAATACCCAGGAAGAAATTGTACTGGGTTATCAACAATAGTAAAGCTAGTGGGTATTGCTAGAATAATCATTATGCTCATCAGAGTTAAATAAAAGCCAAAATAAAGTTAGTCAAAGCCTTTTATGTTGTATTTACAAGGCAGCTTTCTATGTCTCGGTGCATTCTTCATATAATAGGAATGACATTTCAAAGGCAGGTCAATAAACAGGAATTCCTGGAATCTTGAAAATTAACACCTTTCTCCCGCAAAGAAACCAAGAAGTCAATGCAAGTTCAATGGGACTCTAACACGTGTGTCCTGAATTGCTAGGTGACATTTAGGTCATTAAATTTTGCCAAGCAGCTAATTTTCCCTTTTGAAGTGCTCACAGAAGGTCAGGACCAGCTTAAACATCAAAGCTTTATGAATTAAACAGTTTCGTGGAGAACAGAGGGAGAAAACTTGCCTGAAGTAATACTCTATTGTGATACTACATGGTCAACCTTCTATCCAGGACAAAGTATACAACAGGGAAATCAATACTAGTGCACTGGCATGTTGGAAAGCTTCAAGCAAGATTTACCTTTAAAAAGAGAAGAGATTTTTGTCCCTCAAATCATATTGCTTGGTCTGATCAAATTAATACCTTCAAATGTGGGTCCGTGAGATATGAGTTTTAGAGAGCACTGTGATATACTCTTTATTGTTTCCAAGACAGTATAAATACAAAACAAGATATGGTAGGCACGAATGTCAGGTTAAACTTGAGTGTTAATCAAAAGAAATTATATACAGCATAATTAGAAAAAAAAATCAACAATTCATGACCCCTAGATATTTGTCAGTAGGTAGAATTTAATGGAACTTCTTCCCTTTATTGTATGTTCAAATGAATTGGTGAAATATTTTATTCCACTAGCAAAGCCATAGTTGCCATAAAAATGTAGATATGACGGCCCAGGTGTGGACAGCCAGGGTTAGTGGGTGGAGCTGGATTTGGACATAGTGTGTAGGGTTGGAGCCAAAGCTGAGTTCAGAGCCAATCAGAAGCCAGGAACCAGAACCAGGTGAAGGAGCAGGGTCTATTGTAGCAGCCAGCTGAGGATTTGCCTAGTTCCACAGACAGCTTTCTGGTGTCCCCTCCAGGTTTATGTAGTGCACCTGGATCAATCAGGGACCTCAGGAGCATTGCCAGTCAGGCCCTCTAGGTTCAGCACATCCTGTGATACTTGGCCATACCAGGCCCACAGCCCAGTGATTGCTGTTCCGCCACAGGTGGCTGAATAGACACAACAATCACTCAGGGACCAACAACTTCAAGTTTTATCCCCATGGCTCCTCACAAATTCCAGCTGTCTTTGCAAGCAATTAACATTTCTATAATTTTCCCTCTGCTAAACTACCCATGGCAATGTTCTCTGCTTGCAAAGCCCAAATTATAAAAGTGTTTAATGGTGAACAAAGGGCTGAAAATGATCAAAATCAGGCTCAGGAGATTTCCAGGATTTCCCAGAACTGGCCAAGACAGAAATACTGTGAGAACAAAAATCATCGGGTGTTCTTTTAGAAGTTGCAAGATACTCAGAAACTACATGATAGGCAGAATAGAGAATCCTAGACAGATTAGATAGATTGAAATACCCCTTTATACAAGTTATCTGCTCATCCATCTATTGCCTTGTTTATCTTTAATTCTGTTTGTCAGTACAATTAGGGTGACCAGGTAAGGGAAGAGAAACAAATCCATGTAACTTATGTGACCAATCACAACAAGTCAACTCAACTGACATTCTATATTTCACTGGATACAAAATTTGTGAAAAACATCAGATAATTTCAAATAATGAATGAATTCCAGAATAATCACAATCTGTTGGTGGATGCTCCAAGACAGGCAAAAAAGCTAAATTGATCAGATACATTATGCGTTGCAAATTATTGCCTCAGCACTATCGACCACTTACAGTATCTCTGAAACGGGCACGCCACTATTCACAAAAGAGCTGTACACAAAGCAGCCACTGAGAGAGATGAACGGGGGAGAAAAAGGGAAGAGGGAAAGAGAAAGAAGACTAGATGGAGGCAAGAAGAGTGAGGGGGAGCCGCCTCCGAAGTGTCAATCCACCAACCCATGAATTTTTCATGGAGACCAGCTAGTTTCCTGTAGTAAAACAGTAACCCACCCGCTTTTGGATCACTGCTATGAGTGTCTATTTATATGCCACAGAGTGATTACAAAAAAACTCTTTTTTTAACGTTCCATTTAAAACCTAAGGAAAATGAGAACTCTGTAAAAACTGAGATGTCTCAGGCCAGTTGCCATTTGCTAGGAGGAATGGGTTTTATGAATTTCATGGTTACGTGGCATTCACTCCCATCTTTCTTTGAATTCCTAGCAGCAGTGGCTAAAATATTATTTTATGCTGCAAGTACGCTGACCTTTTGGAGGTGGGTCTCCATCTGGAAGGTGAAGGGCAGGTATCCTGCTGGGATAATGTCACACTTCAGCTTGCTGAAAACTATTGGGAAATGCACTCAGAGTACGACGTTATCTCAGCATGACACATGCACCCCTGGCGTGTCCTACTGCTTAAATGACAATCCGGAAAAGTGGTGGAAGGATGGCAAAGAGAGACACTGTTTCACTTAGGGATGCTGGTACGATGTATTACAGCGGGTAAAAACTAAATAAAACAGACAGAAGAAGATTTCAAGATGGGTAGAGAGACTGAAATCCCAACCTATCCCCCTCAAAAATAATTCCCAGAACACACCTTGGTTACAATATATCGTCTAGTGCTATTTGATTTAGCAGCAGGAAAAACTATTGGGCAATCATTCATTACATGAATCAGCTGTTACAGTCATAGGTCAGTAGGGGCCATTTAAATGAGAGGGAAAACCAGCACATCTTAATATCAATCAAATGCATGGCCTCATCTGGAATGCTGTGTGCAGTACTTGTACTACAGTGGCCCTGCCACTTCACGGGCTAACTTTTCTCATGACCTTTTCTTTAAGGAGGAAACACTGATGCTTTCATATCACTCAGGGCTAGATTCTGTTACTCTTACTCGCAGTGGCTTCTGCGGGACTATTTGTGGAGTAAGGGCTACTACACTTCACTAAGGGCTTGTCTACACTTACCTCGGAGATTTGGCGGCAGTCGACCGGAGTTACAGAAACTATGCAAAAACCTTGCGTAACTCCCGTCGACTTCTGTGCTTCCGTTCTGTGCTCCATTTTCAATGCGCTGCGCCATCTGAGGAGGTGGTCTTAATACGTCGATTTCTGGATCAACTGAGCAGGTCTTCACTGATCACTCAGTCTATCCAGATAAGTCGATCTGACAAGCAGCGAATTTGCCACCGTCTGTGTAGACGTGGCCTAAGGGTATCAGGTATTTATTATGGACCAAATTTTGCCACTGTTACTCACACTGAGTAGCATCATATTCTGCAAACAGTCCCACTAATTTCAGTGGGACTATTTGTGCACTAATAAGACAAAATGCATCTGAAAATATGATATAGTGTCAGTGGACAAGTCATGACTAAATTATTCCCTGTGACTTATTTGCCTACACAGTACTGTGTGTGGGGCTCTCGTGAAGAGTATATTTTTTCATAGCTTGGGAGCTCTCTAGGCAAGACTGGGTGAACTACTTTGATTGACATTAGAACCTGATAGAATCTCAATCCAATATATGCACCTATGCCAGTGTTTTGTCTTGGTCTATTTTTCTTTTTAAGGCCACCATCCAAAAATTTCCCGAGAGGAAAATAGGTAGCATTGTACCATAACTGCAGAATAGGTACATTTGGAGGGTTTTAATATGCTGATCAAGCTCAGGATGATGAATAAGCTGATGAACTTGTGTTTCACCGAGCTGGTGGAAAATTCAGGTTAGTGACTGCAAGCTAAAATTGTTATTGAGGTGAGGAGACACAGTAATAGACAAGCAGCATGTTTACAGAATAGCATAGTTTTCTATGTTTTACCTGCCCTTCCTCTCCCAAATATGGTACCATTCATTTCAAAGGGAATTTGGTTGGCATTGAGTTCAGACAGTTCATACTGAAAACCCGAACCATTAATAGTAAACACAAGCACTGGCGTTGCCAGCACAGAGAAATATCACACATCCTACCCATAGACAGACAGAAATCCTTATGTCTAAAGGTGCTAGCACTTTTCAAAACCATTTTAGCCCATCTCTAATGGAAATCTAATGGAAACCGTAAATTACTGAAAAAGGTCCACGGGTGCTGAAATTTACTACTGTGTTGACTGCTGGGGAGGTCTGAAACAGACGAACAATGCAAGATGTGCTATGAAAATGAAATATTTATGACATTCATATTCTCTCTCCAGCTTAAAAAAATCAAAACAAACCTCTTGCTTGGTGACCAAATAATAAAGCAACAGAAAGTAAAGAATGAACAGGTATTTTTTAGAACTATTTTTGCTAAATGGATCCTTCCAATAGCAGTTAATTTCATATTGCAACCATCTCTGTGTATCAAAATAAACTGGTGTGAGGGGGTGAAGAATGAAATTGTTCATCACGTCAAGTTTTGAATAGTCAAAAATGTTTCTCTTTTTCAGTATAGTATGACTTTTATTTTTAGGGAGGGTTAAATTTAGAAGGCAAAAGAATTTTTGAAAGTTCTGGAAATCAATTGGTGGTTAAACAGCTTTAATTTGCATAAAGACCAGAGTGATTTGGAACCTGAAAATAATAAGAGAAAAAATGTAAGTTACAGACCTAATTTGGCTTGCAACGTGTTCTGCTATTGGCTTCACTGGGAACAGGATCAGGCCCTAATGAAGAAGAAAGGTTGATTTTAAGCAATGTCTTCACAGATGGTGTCTAAAGTGGCATGGAAGATTCAGATTTCATAAACTGGACCAGAAACAAATAGCCAAGTTAGGATTTTATGCATCCCTAAATGTTAACTTGGTGGCAGTAACTGTTTTAAACAGTTCACGCCTAACCACACTTGGCATCTCAGAGTGTATCATACTGTTAATAAGACACAGGTGTGTACCATATGTATAGAAACATGGGGGTAGGGTCTTTACCTCAAGGCACACGTATGCATCTATAACACAGTTCCATATATTGGTGCTCAATCTTTAAAGATAAGTATAAAATTGAGAAGTAAGTATAGATTGGTTATTTTGAGACACAGGGCCATGAATGAAATAAAAAGTTTCAAACCTGTGAATGAAGGTGGGGAACATTTTAGAAAATACAGAGTGACAAAAAAAATAATCTGACGGCCAATCTGCACACAAAGAAAGCTGGTTGATTTGGTTGAAAAAGGCACCTGCTTGCCTGTCTTTTCACATGTTTGAACATCGGGGGCCACAGAGATTGTCCTTTTGTTATTGGCATACACAATGCATAGCACACTGGGGCCACAATCTCAGATTGAGGCCTCAAGACACAGTACAAATAAATCACCATTGTCTGCTTTGCAGCATTATTGTGAAGTTGCATTTTTTTTGGAAGGGTTTGGCGTAATATCAAGATTCCCGTTCAAGTTTTACAGAAACACTGGAACCTATCTGTTGGTTTGGATGGAAGGGAAATCAAGTCTGACGATAGCATAATGACCCTTCCTGTGACCCCTCTGCCCCCAAACTCCAACAGGGTCTATGGTCTGCAGCTTTTGGTCCTGAATCTGCAAATAAAGAAACTCACATGCATGGTAGCAGAATCTGTCCCATTTTGTGTATCTAACTTGGGATTTTTAAAGGAGCTAAGCACCCACATCTCACAGAAATTCAATGGCAGTTGTGCCGTTAGCTTCTTCAGGCTCCTTGCACACTCCCGATCTTAATAGGTTTTGAAAATAAATATTAACATATTGATTTCCGGTGTCCATAAACTGTGCCAGCAGTCAACTGATGGAACCCATATGATTACACTGGACTGAAGGTAGGAGAAATAACAGGAGCTCAGAATTCAGAACTATATGAGGTCAGGGGTTGAATTAAACTCTGACATCCTGGTGATGAACCTGGAGGTTGCTGGAAATTCCCTCAGGCCCTGATCCTTCAAAACACTTAAGCATGTGCTTACCTTTAAGCACGTGAGCAGGCCCATTAAATCAATTGGATTACTTAGGCACTTAATACTGAACAGGTGGGTAAGCACCTCCCTCAACTGGGACCACAGTCATTAAAAAAATCTGACTGCCACCTGGAAGGACAGCTACACCGAATTCGTATGAAATCCGAAAGGTTTTAGGGCTGTTACATGTTGAATCTGGAAAGAGCTTCCAAGTGCTGCTTTTTGTGTGTTGATGAGATTTGTATATGGATCAGATTGAGATAGGTCATGGAGAGCAAATCACTTTAGTACGCTAAACAGTAGTAATAATTTTAAGTGCTATTTTCCCCTTGAGATTAATTTTATTTTCTAATATAATCAGCGGCCAGTTAGAGAAAGAGAAGAAAATTACATTTGACTGGACTCTAAAACCAAGCTTAATGACTGAGAAGGGACTCAAATATGAGGGTAAATGGGGAAAGCCTATTATAATACAGTAACACTTGGCATTTATGGAGGGTGCAATTCACCCCTATGTAAAAGGCCAGTATATGGATCATAGAGCTTACATGGGACTTAAATGTTTGACAGGCCACTCTGCACAGGGATGAATTTCACACATAGCTCTATATACAGCTTAAAAGCTGTACAAACAAAACCACAGCAATTCTCAGAAAATTCACAGCTTAATGAGATCCCCATTCTACAGCTGGGAAGACAAAGGCAGAGACATGGCCAAGGCCAGATACTGAATCAGTGGCAGAGCTGGGATTAGGCCAGTCTCCCAAGCATTGTGTTTTTTTTTTTTTAAACAACAAAGCCTTAACTGAATAGTCTTTCTACAGGCTACATATCCAATAAACCCAAGACAATTGGTAAGAATTTCTCTGCTGCCACACCAAGCAATCAGCTGGATGCGCTGAGGTTCAAGGCCGATGCTGGCCACTAGCAAAGTGAGGACATTCCAACTTTTCCAAGGGCCTGCACTAGCGAGAGCTGCAAACCACCTGAGCCTCTGGAAATTTTTCTGTTTCGTTCCTGACATCACAGTCTCCATCTTCAGTTGAATAGCCACTGCTACAGCACTGACTTTCTAGGACACCAAAGACTCTACCCAGCTATTGATGCCTGCCCGTGGTACTCTAGTTCCACTAGCTGAGACTTGGCCTCACCCATGTTGTGTTCATTGTCCTAATCTTTGCTGGTAGCTTTTCACCCATGTCCTTCCAGTAATTTATTTGAAAAAAAATAAAATATGTATATCAAGTCAATTATTTCTGGGTGTATTCATCAAATTATCAGACCAGCTCTATACCTGGGTGAATAATTTATCTAAAAAAGAAACTTGCAAAATTTGTCAAATAAGCTGTTCAGCAAACGTTACAGAATTTTCGTAGATTCATAAATTGCAAGGCCAGAAGGGACCAGTGGGATCACCTAGTCTGGTAGCACAGGCCATAGAACTTTCCCCAAATAATTCCTAGATCACATCTTTTAGAAAAACATCCACTCTTGATTTTAAAATGGTCTGTGATAGAGAGTCCACCATGACCCTTGGGAAATTGTTCCAATGGTGAATTACTTCATGAAAATCAAAACAGCAATTTCTACATTGAGAATACAAAAAAAAAAAAAAAAAAAAGGATTTCCAAATGTTTCCAGTGCAAAGCTATCTGTCTTCAAAAATACACACATATCCCTCTTTTCATTTTGCAAAAACATTAATTTGCCCCCACAATAGTAAGTCATTTTTGCCCATAAAAGCTATATATTTCTGCAAATTTTCCCTAAAATGAGTACAAAATGAGCTCACTTTCAAGTTCTTAATCAAATTTACATCTGCCACCCACAATTTTCAAGTGGTTTTACATTTAATCATGACTCACACCGCTTTAAGCCACAGATCCTGCAAAAAACTTCTATACGTGCTTAATTGTATGCACGAACATTCGATTCACCCTGCACATTATGGCAGCATCAGGGCCTTAGATGCAGTTAGATATTCTGATTATATTGCTCTGTCTTCTCATTTGCTCAGAACACCCTTCCCTCTCTTTTCTTGCACTCTCTCGCTGATCAGCAACTCTAAGAACAACTTCCTCGTTTACTGCCGTGATGTCATGCTTTTTATAAATTGCGCGTGGTTTTATTGCATTGTAGATAGAGCCATGACTTGGAGTGGCAGCACAAAGAATTTAATTACGGCCTTTAGTCCAGTCACTATGGGATTAAGCCATCTCTTAGTACAGACAGTGAAAAGACTCCTGGGATTTGGATTGGGCCCTATATGCTGGTATGTGCACAGAATGTTTGCAGGATTGAGGTTTAAAACATTAACCAAACACTAACTAACTACAATCCTGATCTGGAAGATTATTTACTTATGTAAAGTTACTTACATGTGTGTTTGTAGGATCAAGGCCTATAACCCAAACAGCAAAGGCTATTTTAAAAATAATGTTTCCAATGGCCCCTCTTGAGCTACTTCTTGGAGATAGTTTGCTTTAGCAAGGAAAGAACTTTCTGAATTTTGTTTTATCTAGAGCTCCCCATCAGGGTTCAGTCTGGTTCTCCACAACTCCCCAGATTTAGGGTGTGATATACAGTATTTCCTCTTCTGATGCAATTGTTTTATTGGATATGAAAAGCATATGGTGAAATTTGAATAAACTACACAATTTCCCCTAGAGAAAATAAACCAACGTTGTAAAATAAACCTACTATGGAATCTGAAAAAGTAATCATGCTTAGTGCATACAGCTAACTACTGCTCTGTAATGTTAGATATTACTGAAAACTGGAAAGAGAGCAAAGAGACTTTCCTAACAAAGAAATAGATGAACAACAAGGACTCGTTAAAGATAGACCTGATGATTAAATTCAGAAAAAGTATGCAACAGTCTTATTCAGTTGCAAATGTATATTTATATTTACACTGATTCTTTTTTTTTTTTTTTTTTTTTATTATAGCATCCTCTGTTAGGTTCAGATTCTTTTGTCTTCTGCATTGTTTTTGACCTTCAACTTCTCTAGCACGTGTTTGAGCTTTCCACTCTATATCTCATTTAGGGATAGATCATACAACTGGATCTGCCTAGGTACACATCTGCACTTATGTGCAGCCCAGTTATTCAAATACAAAACACTGTCTAGAAAGCAATTCTTTCACCCATCACTAAAATGCAGCCACTTCTGGGGTGGAACTTTAACTGTGCACAGCATTTAACAGAAAGACGTGAAGGACACCATCATTCCCAACTGAAAATGCAGGGGGATTTTAGATAAGCAGTACAGCTACTCAAACTGAAATCTGGATGGGACATTGGAATTCTATAAGCATCATTTTTACATATGCAAATTAGCTGTACTAGATTCCAAAGATGTCTGAGTGATGCATAAGCATCCTTTGTCATCAGAAATTATGGGCAAGATCCTCACCTAAAGTTAAGGGAGTTTACCAATTTACAGGAGCGGAGGAACTGGGCCTCTAATTCTTGTCATAATATCCTGTCAGGATTTGGAGCAGATTTTAAAAAGGAAAAGAGAGCTAAGCTATTCCTAATAAATAAAATAAAATATAGCGTGCTTGTTATTTAAACTGCCCCAAAAGCAACTCTGTTCTCTTTTTCTCCTGAGCTACAGCCTACATGAGAAAAGAGTGACCTCTCATTAATACTCTCCTTACAGACTGCTTATTGTTTTTACTTGTTTTATTTCCTTGCACTTGGAAATAGAAGCAATAAATTTCCAGGGAAATGAAACTCACTTATCAGATTTTCCAAGCATCAAGTTTCATATTAGGAAAGTAAAAAATCATTCTAACTGGACTCAATATAGCTGTAAACCAATATATCAGAGATTAAACCTTCATGGTAGGCTTGTTCATATGAGTTTCCCAATTCAATCACAAAATCTCCTTGTAAGAGACAACAATTTACTGGGCTGGTATTTAACGACTCACAGTATATTCTTTTAAGAATAATAAATCAAATCAATGCAGATAACATTTAACAAGATCAAATATTGTCCACCATTGAGGCAAACTGTGAATTGCAGTTATTATCAAACCTCCTTTACCAGTTTAATTGTCTGAGTTTTAAGACTTTTCCCCCAGTCATTCTGCAGTTTTTGTATTGGAAACTTTTACGGGATATTAGAAATTTCTCAGTTAAAAAGGCTTTTCTTCCCTTCCCACCCTTTTAAAATGCTTTGAAAAATATTTCTTGCTGATAAACAATAGCTAAACATTTTACATAATCTACTAATCACTTTTGTTTCTGACAGTTGCAGGGTACGAGCTTGCACAGAGCACAGTGCAGAATTGGGCCGTAGGGAGATATCTTTCTGCCTCAGTTACTCTGGTACAAATCCAGATTAACTGCACCAACTTTAATGTAATGCCTCAAGATTTATATCAGTTTCAATAAGAATTTGGTCCATGGAATAGAACACTTCCAACAGGGGCAAATATGGTAGATTTTGTGGAAAAAATTCAGTTTCAAACCACTGGCCAAAGGGAAAAAAAAATGTAAAAACCCTTTCAAATCCAAAACCAGAGAATGTTTGCAATTAAAAATTTGCCTAATGTATGGTTTTGTGCATATTTATGTACTTGTATACACATACACACTCACTATCTCTCTCTTTAACCTATATGGGAATAAAACAGGTTGTTAAAAATCCCTGAATTAGGTGTAGGAGACAATGGCTGAGAAAAGGAGAAGAAACGGGATTTTTAATTCATTAGGGATTCCTGGTTCACCTTTAGTGAGCAGTTTGCCTCAAGGACTTTATTTGCTGACATTGTAACTGACAAGATACCTGCTTCTGACTAACCATTGCAGATTGTCAGACAAGGCTTAAATACTACATCAAAGTTACTGTTTGATTTCAATGAAGAGACACTTCAATGTGTCCCAATCATTCCTTAATCTTTAAGTGTTTTTTCTCTCTCTTAAAGGGTGGTGCTATTTCCACCCCCCTCTAAATTAGCCAAAGAAATCAAAACAAGTCGTTTTGCAGTAAGCCCCTTTTTCCACTGGCCGCCACTAAGAGGCACTGCAGCCTACTTTATGGAGGTTTTAAAAAAGAACCCAGCCATTCCTGTGCAGTGCATATTCGACACAACCGTGGCTCTGGTGTCATTCCCTATTTAATGGCTGTCAGTGAGGGGGAAAGACAACGTGGTGGGTAATTAAAACCAAATTGCAGGCAGGAGATGACTGCACAAGAATGATATTGTCATTAATACTGATTTAACATGCACCTGGGTAAGGTGAGGGAGTGCAGCTAGGGAAATCGAACAGACACAATTTAAAGATGTAGTGTTTCCAGCTGAAGCATGTTTAAAAACTGAATAAAACCATCATATTTTGACAGCAGATATAAAACTGAAACAAATGTGCTACACATGTCTCTAAATAAAACCCCTCCAATTCTGCATTCCCCAGAAAGCGAGCTCTGTGTCCTCTCTGAAGTTCAAAAGTAATTTTTTTTTTAAGGTTTGCTTGTTGGGTTCTCTCACATCTCATTTTTTAATATGCTCATTGCTTCCTGAGCTTTCACAAAGATGACTAATGAGAAGGGACCTTTGATAGACAAAAAAACACTAACAAATCCAGGGAAAAGAAATCTACTCCATTAATATTTCAGTGAATAAAGATTTCCCACCTTGTATTTAGTATAGGATTGTGGTACAATTCATTTATGAAGAAAAGAAACTGCGGAATAGCTAGTGAGACATGAGATAAAAACAAAGGACATTTGTTAATGATAGCATGTTGCAGACTACAGTTTTGTGATGTTGAAGTCCAAAAATGGATTTAAAAAAAAAAACCCAACCCCATTCCAAAACAAAATAAAACTCTCAGATTGATCCCAGCTTCAGCATAGGTAGGAAACGTTTGCCTTCTGAGGAACATACAGCAAAACACAATAAAAATCAGCAGCCTCTAATAATCATAGAAAATTAGCAGACTTTTTCTGAGGAAAAGATTGTAAGTTCAATGCTCTGTCGATATTTTCATGGTATGTCCAGCTAAAGAAGTACATTTACAAAACCCGCAAGCCTGTTTCTGACACAGACAATTTGCACCATTAGGATTCATGTCCATTTCAAATCAAGTGAACAAAATTTCAAAGGGTCTGTTTATAAACTGTATGCCAGAATGGCAATTAAAATTTAAAAGTGTGTTTCTAAGAAAAGTAAACATATAGGTACATGTGAAAGAGTTCAACCTATTACTGAAACCACAGCAGTGATTGATAAATCTTTTTCTGGTTTAACGTTAAATGTGTGCATTGCATAATGGCTATCCTCTGCCCAACTACTAAAGAAATGAATCATTAGAGTTGCCAGGAAGATTTACAGTCATTCCTCAGAGAAAGTAAATTCAAAGAACATATCTCAAAACATTAAATAAAGAGCTAAAGTAAGGGAATGAAAGTAATTGGGCCTGATCTAAAATCTTTTGAAATCATAGGAAGACTTCGATAGCTAATAGACTCTGGATCCGTTCCGTGATTACTACAAGAAGGCAGGTTTTCACTTTCTTTTTTTCTTTTTAAAATATTTGTGATACAATTGCTACATTTTCCCAAATTTGTGATTAAATCGCAAAACGGTTGTAGGGCCACTCTGATCTTTTGATAAATCCCTCTTAGGCAAATTAGCTGCAAATTAAAAGCAAGCCCTAACAAATATACCATTGTACATTGTGTTTAGTTTTTTGTGGGGTTTTGATTGTTGGTTTGGGGGATGGTTTTGTTTGTGTGGTTTGGTTGTTGGGGATTTTTTTGCATTGGGAAGGAGAGCTCAGAAAATTCACAATATTTTGTCGATAGGAAGCCGGTGCTGCAAAGCACAGTGAGCATTCTTAGGTCAGATCAGAAGACTTCTAGCACCCTGAAGCCTTAGATATGTTGAATCAAGGTAGCACAGTTAAAAAAGCAGGGCAAAAAATGGCAGATTTCAAAGCTAGGGCAACAACTTGCATATGTACTCGACCCAATAGCTGGCTCTCCCAGTCTTTCCATGGGACCATCTGTGCCTCAGCTTCTGATCTGCACAATGGGTATGATAATTCCATGCCACACAGGGAACCTGAATGTATACTCAGCAATTTTACAGCCCTGCTGCCTGAACCTGAGTCGTCTGTCAGGCGTTTAATTGCTCTGTAGATGTACCTTTAGATAATATAATGACAGAGGCCATAAAAAGTATCTAGAAAGACAAACAGACAGTTTCTCTCTTTCTGGATGTAGGAGAGAGGCTGCTGATGTTTAACTGAAAACTTAAAAGGGGCAGGGGGAGTGAAATCCTGGATCCACAATGGGAGTTTCAGTTACTGTGACAGAAAGGCTTGGAAAATAACTTCAGTCTCTTACTAAAACCTCCAAAATGGACATCCATACATCACCTCCCTGTTCCTCCTCTTCAGATCACATGTTTCTCTTTCTAATGATCTAAATAACTGGAAGTCCAATAACGTTTAACCCTCACAGTCCAGCTTACACGCTGGTCACAAGGAGACACCAGTACTTTTAAGCGTATGTCCTATGATCATAATGTGGTCTATGATTTTTAAGATCAAGTCTGAGATTTCGCTGTCAATTTCCTGGATTACGACACTCCATTTCCTTAACTCATAGTCATTTTAAAATTGAACCTGTTCCTCAGAGCCACAAATATTTAAGGGGGAACCCCCCCCAACATCTTTATAACTGTTGTCCAGAGAAGTGTCAAGACAAATTGCAATATAGATCAGAATTATGACTTAGTGAGGCACTTAATACAAGCTGCTTCATACATATGAATGAAAAATTCAGAATCAGGGAAAAACAGAATCAATGTCTTTTACTAAACTTGAAATCTCTCAGGTCCATTGCCTACAAAAACTTATGCACATGCTTAATTTTACTGTAATCCTTAATGAAGTCTACTGGATGTAGAAATTTGCCACATCAAGCACTACTGGAGTACATTTCATTTTGAACTTTTCCTTGTGAATGATGGCTCCTTTCCCTCCAGCTCTTTTCCTTCTTTTCTATCTCTTGTAAAGAACTTATTGCATAATTATTAGCCATCTAGATGGATGCTAGTAAGGCTGCTGACACTGTAAATCTGAGCACCAAAGTACTTAAAAAGAAAACAATAACAATTTTCCTCTCTTTTTCCAACCAGTGAAAGAAATGGTTCGAATTATAGATTATCTGTTTGCACGTGGATGTGTATGAAGAAATAGTCAAGGAAAGCTAATCTGGAAATATGTTTTGAATTTACTTCCAAAAATGGGGAGGTCAGCAGTTTCATGGTTTTATTATAATTACTTTAAGAATACCATTATTATCTTTTTATATGTATATAAAGATATATATAAGAGACAGAGGGGAACCACAGTAGCCTATAAATCCTTTGTAAATTTGACCAGCCTGAGTTGCCAGAAAAATCTGAGGGGAGAAGAAAGCTCTCTGTGCATCGTCATTGCCTCAAGTTTGAGGAAAAGGACTTTATATGCAACATGCTCAGTACTAATAAGGCTTCAAATAATGTCCTAAAAGCTATTCATGCCCATAGACACCTGACTAGAAAGGGAATGATCACCAGTGTCCAAAGTAGCCGTGGTGATTCATTGACATGAGTCTACAATGCTCATCCAAGTATGAACATTATCTGGTTGGAAAACAAAGGCAAATACATTTTAAGCTAAACCTGGTTTGCAACATTTGACTGCAGTATTGGAGTCAGGTAGTGTAGGAGATTGTAAAGCAGTTACCCTGACGTTTAATACTGGGTTAATATCAGGGGGAAAATTTTACTGTGAAAAGTACATTTTCTTGTACTGATTTTTCATAGGGCTGGCTGAGAAACAGCAATTCTGTGTTGTGAAAAAATCTGAGATTTTGACACATTTGTTTTATTCTGGTGGGGAATGAGAACGAAACCTTAAAAAAAAATTGTGAAAAAACATAGGAGAGAGACTCCAAGACCATTGCTAGCTTGTTGGTTAGAGCCTCATCTGGAACACTGGAGACCCAGAGCTATGTCTTTCTCTGCCTGATTTGGAGCAGAGATTCAACCCTGGCTTCCACTAAGTCTTCCATTTCCATTAAGGCAAATGCCCTAATCACAGGACTTGGGTAGGTGCAGCTGTGTATCTGTCTACTTACCTTTCCCCTCTCTCTTCACAGCCCCCTCCCCACCTAAAAAATCCCCAACCTGAACCTGAGAAACCTCCACTACATTTTCTGTGAAACATATTGGTTTCAACAACATGGCATTTTTCAACAGGAAAAAAATTGTCAGCATTTTTTACATGCTAACCCTGTTGCCACAGCAAGATAGAAATTTTTTCAAAAATAATTCACTGTATTGGATTTATATGCTATCAGTGTAAAATATATACAGGGCCAGATCCTGACCTGGTGCAAATCTGGGTTGCTTCATCCACTTCAGTGCCAGTTTACACTAGCTGAGGATCTAGCAAAATATCTTTTTCAGAGAGGTGGTGGTTGCCAGCAGCAAACCCAGTGACATCTGAGTTACTTTCTGTTATATTTTGCATGTTCATGAAACATAAAGGTGTGCTAATGAGACAGATTCAATGGAGATAGACATACTGGGCAGAACCTTAATCCCTGACCTGCTTGCTTTGCGCTGCACAGGTATTGCAAAGCGGCTGGAGAGGTGACCTCGAGGAGCATCTGAGGATATCCCTTGCAAAGTGAATCTTGCTTATGAACCTTTGTTAACGTAGGGTTAATTTCTAAGGATGCTGAAGAGTCAAATGTCTTGCTACCATTTCAGGACTTCCACAAAGAGCCATTTTTCTCATTTTTTTTTTTCTTGTTTGGATTAATGTAAATAGACTTTTGTCTGCAAAGAGAAATATTGAATGTTGGATTTGTTTTAACTCAGCAAATACCGTAATATTAATGTATTCATTGAGTGGATTATGAAACTTATCTTGTAATTTGTTGTTGTCACTAGTTATCTTTTTGACTCCTGAAGAAAAGTAGTAAGATTTCACTTCAAAAGTTCGTCTTGATTATCTAATTATATAAAGGTGGCAAACTAATTGGTACTCCTGTATGGATGGAGACAATCATTTTATCTTTAAGATTAGACACGTGGAAAGGATTTCTAAGATCTGTAAGACTGTTGGTAGCAGTTCATCAGATGTTTTGAATACAATACGTCACCTGTACAAAATGCTGCATTCAGCATGCGAGCCAGATCCATGAATGAATACATCTGAAATTCATCCACATGTTCACATTCACAAGCAACAAAGATGTATTATTCTATTCTTAACACAGACTTGGAAACAAGATGGTCACTGAATAAATACTTAGATATTTGTTAAGCTGTAATTTTTATAGGACCAGATTCTGATACCCATACACACACTGAGTAGCACCTCAAGCCATGCAAAGGTCAATGAGACAACTCGCAGAAAAAGGTACAATTCAATATGAATACGCATACCAGAATTGGATTTATTGTGAATATGGGAGGAAAATATCTGGCCCTAGTTAGTTGTTATGCATGTGTGTGTACATGCATGCTTGCATATGTCATATACGAAGATATAGATATGACCGACACACACACACACACACGCAGACGTCTTATTGGAAATAAAAATATTTTTTTGTAAAACATTGGTGCAGTCAAATGCTCAGAGCTCTCACCCAGCTTTCTGGCAAGCTCTTTGCTACAATTCAGTGCTGTAAGTCTCATTTGCAGTCTTTAGTCAATTACTAAAGAAAAAATAGTGCAGATTATTTTATGACCAAGAAACCAACCAACCAACCAACCAAAAACAACAACAACCCAAAGTCATTCCTGCACTTAAAATGGCACTTTCACTTGTGTTTTATCTAATTGTAGCAATGCAATAAACATGGTGCCTTCAAAATGGTTATGAACAGAGAAGGGTGCTGGAAATACTGGGCCAAATTGAGTGAAGATGGCACGGTGCTTGTGTAAGTCACACAGCCCCTGCACCACCAACCTCTGCTTTCTATCAAGTCTTTTCCTGCCGGGGGAGGTGCCCTTTCATCACACTCTGCCCCCTGGATTCCAAAAGAGCTCTGCCATGCAGAAGCTCCGAAGGGAACCATCTCCACATCAGAATTACTGAGCATGAGCCAGGAGTCCCTTAGTATGTGGGTGGAGCGAAGGGATGGATTCATATCTTACAGTAAGTGAGGGGAAATCTCATTAGAATATATAGGGGGGTTTTTTAAAAGGGAGAGTTGATTCTTCTATTTACCCTGGTTTAGATCCAGAGTAACTCTACTGAAGTCAATGGAGTTACACAGGTTAAAGTGAGAAAAAAATCAGGCTTTATAGCTTCCCAACAATCAACCTTATTTGTTTGTGTTACAAAATTCCTGATATGAAGTAGGTTTTATCCTCCATTTATGACCTTGGAACATTGTTATCTCAGCTTCTAGCAATTACCATTATCTGGCATATTCTCATCTCAATAACCCCTATGAGGCTTTACACATGAAGATTAACAACGGAGGGACTAGTCATAGGAACATTTTGTTCGTAATAGGTGCTTCTTAGATCAGTAAAGTTGGGAACATTTTAATGGCTTTCTCAAATGAGCACTTCAGCTCGCTTCATGAACATGTTGTTGTTGTATGTTAAATACTGGTGTTATTAGGGATGGATCTAGTCCTTCTGTCCTTACAAAAGGGCACGATCATACCGAGTGCTGAGTACCACATCCTAAACCTCTCAACTCCTACTTTACAAGGTAGGAACTGCGCATACAAGAAGAGCAGGATGAGGTCTCCATTTAATAAACAAATGATATTTGATAAATAATTGCCATCTTAATAAATCAAAATAAAAAGTACGTATGAGGAAAAAGCTATTCCCAATATATACCTGTGGAAGATGACCCTATTATGAATAAGGTCACAAAATATCCTTAAAATGCATACCTGCAATTAATTTAATGTAGTGAAAGTTGAGAGTGTTCAGCATCTTGCAAGGTCAAGCCATTCAGATTCGGAGCCAGGGCTTGATATCCTTATTCATACTGAATAGTATCTCACACCCTGGGTAGTTCCATGGAGCAGAACAAGTGTTACTCATTCTGAGAAAGGGTATCCTCGTTTATTTATTATTTGTGTTACCATACTACTTAGGACCACTAGTCTTGGACTTGGACCCTGCACAAACACAGAGCAAAATGATCATTCATCATAATCTGCTTTTAGATGAAAAGGGGGCTGTAAAATTTCAGAAAAGAAAAAAATCACCAGTTTGTTCTGCAGGAGTTGAGCCCTCAAAATATTGTTTTCATCAACATTTCTTAGACCTTGAAAATATCCTTTTTATTCCTCCATACTCTGCAAAATTCACTTTTCAGTCTGAAAAGGCATGACTTCACGATTCAGCACAATTAACCATCACAGGAAACTACGGACCAAATTCAGGTTCAAATGTATCCCATGGCAGTTTTGCTACCGACTTTTATGGACCGGGTGGTGGCAACTAACTTTCGTAACGTTGGTTTGTGAAACAGAGATCAAGGAGGTGTGGAGCAACGTTTCTGAAGTCACAAACAGCTTTATGATATTTGACATATACAAACACACACAGACAGATGTATGCAGGGATATACGTGCTCCAGTTCTACATCTGGAACTGGCACCAGGAACTGGTCTAGATCCTCTTTATGTCCGTTAAAGGAATGTATAACTTAGCTGAAACTGGAAATCAGGGAAAATGAACTGAACATGAAATTGAAAGCAGACTGGCTAATTTGTTTTTATATTATTATATGGTATGGCAACTGATAAGGTACCTTGCTTCTCACCAATACACCCTCAATGCACTAAAATAAACCTTTTAAATCCTTTCCAAACAATATGTAAAACTCACACAGTAAACCTCACCGCAGGCAACTACATGGGAAAGCATGCCATAAACCAGTCTCATCACAGACAAATTATATGTAATGCACATTATAAATCAATCTCCCCATAATTAACCACAAGTCACAGCACGCTGTGAAGAAGCAGCATGTAGTCAAACTACGTGTGAAAACATGCTAGAAATAGTCAGGAATTTCTTGCTGAAACATTTTTTGTCAAAAAAAATGCTAATTCATCAATATTGAAATGTCATGGGAAAAGTTTCTGTTTTGAGGAATTTCTTGACTTGAAAAACTTGTGAAAGGAAAAGGTTTTAAGTTGTGGGAACATCCCTTTTCCAACATTTTCTAAATGCAAAGTTTCAGATTTCCGGTTCAACAACATGACTTTTTGCTTCAAAATTAATTGTCAAAATCTAAACAAAATGGTTTAGAAATTTGTTTTTTTCCAGAGGTGTGGGAGGAGGGGGAGGGCGACATTTGATTGGCAAAAAAATTTTAATTGCTTTTTCATTTGATTCAGGATAGGAAAAATTTCCAATCTCTCAGTGGGGCAGGAAAGCAGTTTTCTGTCCAGCTAGAAACAAGCCTGAACGTAAATTGCATACAGGTCCTTATGATGCAGGAACAAGCAGGAGTTGAGCTGGTTGAGAAAACAGAAAACCATTGTGAATCTTATTTATTTATTTCCTCTGTTTCTCCTGAAATTTCAAAAGTCATCAGCATTTTAAATAGTTCAACCATATCTAAAATTGATCAGAATTGAAGAAAATATATTTACAACAAATATTGAAAAAATTCCCATTTATTTATTGATATTTGAAATAGGAAAGCTCTAGTTTAGAATTTGGATGCTTAATATGGCCAAATGCTTAATGCACACCAGAACTAAGCCGTCTGACCACATGTGATAGGCTTAGCCAACCATGAAATAAGGACCTTGTGCATTTTATGACTAACCAAAACCAACCAATCAAGCTCAAAATTTTTTCAAAAAAGAAAATCTATCAGCAAAAATTTGCAACTTTCCTTAGAGAAAAAACTTTTCAGCACAAAATTTCATTCAGATATTTTGAATCTTGTAGCTGGTTTTGTACGTCCCTCTATAAATTATGTTATAAATGCTGAATTAGTGTTCGCAGATCAGTAAGAACCAATCACCTATGTTATTACTTGTACAGAAGACCATACTGAAAACTTGCCAAAGGCCCCAATCCCATAAAAATGTACGCACGTGCTTAACTATATTCTCTGTGAGTAGTCCTGTTCAAGTTGAAGTGTAAAGTTAAGCATATGCATAATCTTTGCCTTATTGGGACCTAACTGTATATTCCATATAGGTAATTAGTAAAACTGGCAGGAAAACAGAAAACATTTTTTATAAAATATTTGGCAAATGTTTTCCATCTTCTGTTGGGGCAAAATATGACTTGGCTGAATAATATCTTTGAACTCACCAATAAATATTCCTATGAATCACAAATGAACAACATTTAAATAAGGAAATCAGAATCAGGACACTGTGGTTCTGGGAAAAAAATGTTACATTTAAATAATAGTAATGCTACATGGACGCTCCAATAGCATGATGACGGGCTCATATTAGCCCTTGATCCTGTAATTTGCTGCATCCATGTGCATGTTGTTTCAGGACTGGGGTTTCAGTAAGTACAAGGCAGAGAGGTCCTTGAACTATTGTTTTCCCTTGTCCTTTGTTCTGGTTCTGTCTCTCCCTTTTGGGTTTTCACAGACAGACTTTTCCTTTCTGTTATTGCTACACAAGTCTTGCAGTATTCCTCAGGGAACTCCATATAAATAAATCAGGTAGACTATTTAAATGTAAAGCAAGATTAAACTTCAAGAAAGAATTTGAATTTTTTTTTATTGTGGTTTCTGATTTTTTGAGAGCAGATCTGTACATTTTCCAGACATCCCACCCATGTTGCCCGTTCCCAATTTACAGAACCCACATGCCTCTCAATGCACCAGCTGCGTCAAATGAAAGTAATTATCACTCCAGACAGAGTCAGGTGTTAAAGGTAGTGGCAGGCATTTTGTATAAGGAAGACAAAATTAGGAAGAAGGGAGGCTGATGAAAGGAGACTGGTCTCTGTTAGTCTTTTGGCAGACAGAGAGAGAGAGAGAGAAAAAAAGTAATAAAAACCCACAGGGATTACTTGCAAATGCAGTAGGCAGTGACATAAAAGTTTACTTGAAAAGATTTTTTTTTTTAAATTAAGTAATCACTACCAAGCCAAAAAACCAGGGAATTATATTATGGTCAATTTAAACTAATCAGAAGGCGGTGGGATCACATGGGAACATGGATTTACAGAACAGAATTAAAGTGACACATGCTTCCCACAAAAAAGACAAGGTATGCATCCTTGGGAATGGCAAAGGAATAATAGAATCATAGAATATTAGAGTTGGAAGGGACCTCAGGAGGTCATCTAGTCCAACCCCCTGCTCAAACCAGGACTAACCTCAGCTAAATCATCCCGGCAAGGGTTTTGTCAAGCCGCAGATTAAAAACCTCTAAAGATGGAGATGCCACCACCTCCCTAGGCAACCCATTCCAGTGCTTCACCACCCTCCTAGTGAAAAACTTTTTCCTAATGTCCAGCCTAGCCCTCCCCCGCTGCAACTTGAGACCGTTGCTCCTTGTTCTGTCATCTGCCACCGCTGAAAACAGCCTAGCTCCATCCTCCCTGGAACCCCCTTTCAGGTAGTTAAAGGCTGCTATCAAATGATGAATGATGCTAGACAAAGCACGTAGCTTATGGTAGGGAGGCCTTCCTGGTGTATTCAGTGTCAGCAATGAGCATTTGCTGTTTGGTGTATAAAGAGAGAGAGAAATGATACTACTAAACCAGTTGGTGGGAAGCAAGAACAGAGAGCATCATCTGGGTACAGAATGATGATTGTTTGCTCTCACCAACTACCCAGAGGTGAGATCTGCTCTGACTTTTGCCTTCTTTCCAATGTTCTGAGACTCTGATCCAAATCCAGGTGAAGTCCATGGAACTCTTTGTATTGTCTTTAATAGAAGCTGGTTGACAACCTAAGTATTTACTCTAATTTTTTCAAGAAAGTAGATTTCAGTGCAGAATACAGCAGGTGAAAAGTCTGAGGAAGTAAGCAGGGGCAGTGTATACTTGGAAATATCATAGTAAGGAAACTGTAGTGAAAATGGAGTGTTTGCTAAATTTTGTGTATGCAAGACGGTAGTATATAGGTTTATTTATCTAGGTCAGTGTTTCCCAACTAGTGTGCCACGGCACACTGGTGTGCCGTCAGGCCTGAGCAGATGTGCCACGGGATTTCTTGAAAAACTACTTGAGTTCTGAGTTGGCTCATGAATATCCATAAGTTCATTTGGAGACTATATGGTGGTGTGCCTCAAAATAATTAATTGGTATCAAGGTGTGCCATGGCAGAGAAAAGTTTGGGAACCACTGACTTAGGTAGTCGACAGTTGCCAAAAACTAGTGTGTCCTAATTTGTTAAATTGGATTTAGAAGGTGTAATTCTGATTTCACTTGCGCCGGTTTTACTCTGGTTTACCTCCACTGACGTAAAACAAATTTATTTCTGATTTGTAAGTGAGAACAGAACCAGGTGCACAGCAATGTGAAATATTCCCAGTGAAAACCACAGCAAACTTGCCTGTTTTGGGGAATTGTTAAATGCTTGAAATTCAAGCAAGGCTCATCAAAAAATTGCTTTAGTTCATGGATCATTCAAAGCCAGGCTTCTTTTTGAACGAACCTGAGCCAAATTAGTCCTTTGCACTGAAAGCATGTGAATTTTGCGGTTTCGTAAAGTTTTGAAAGAAAGCCAGACAAGCCTTTCAACTTCATTTACATTAGAGATTTCTGAGGGTTGTTGTTTTGTTTTTTTTTTAAATCAGTGTACAACTCTGATAGCTTTGAGTGTGTGAATTTGCATTAATTAAAGCTGAAGAATATTTTTCACCAGTCCTTGCAAAGCAAAAACCACTCACATTGGCTCAGCAAAACAGCATCATAAACACTCCTAAAAGAACGCTTTCCAGGCTCATGGACCCATAAATTGTCCTAAAAAATATCAAGGGCCAAATATTGAATTTCGATAGGAGCGAGGCACCTAATTTCATTAGGCTTTTCTGAGAATTCCAGCCATAATATTGTAAAGTATTGTCATTTCAGCCCTTACTTTTTTTTAGAAAAAGTCCAGAAATTCTATAATGAGCTATATCCTGTACTGTCAATAAGATTCACTACTAGAGTGGGTGTGAAATTTTCTGATCGAAATTGCTGATTTGCCAAAAGCAAAACATTTTTCAGAAATGGGTCCATTTCAATGACATTTCATTTAATAGAAGAAAGCATTTTCCAAATGGAATGTTTCCATTTTATGTTTTGAAATTACTTTTTATTTCCCTTTTTTCCAATTTATATTACACTATATAATTTACAAACTCAAAGTCGGAACAAAACATTTCAATTTTATATAAAAAAAATGTTTCAATCAATCCAAAATGTTTTTTTTCTTTTGCTTTCATTCCATTTTGGAAGAGAAAAAGAAATCAAAATCACAAGCTTTCCCACAAAATGAAAAATCCAGTTCCCATCCGGCGCTATGCAGTAAAATTAATAATAGTAGTTCTTAAGACTGCATAGGGAACAAGCAACAAAGGTAACTGGGGGTAATGCATCAGAGCAAAGCACATTATTCCTGGACTGTCTGACTCTCAACCCTCATTTCCAAATGTTAAAAACCAGGCTCCTTAGTTTGCATCATCAGTTCACATTGTCCTGACCCTGTGTGAAACACATAGCCTCTCTATGCGTTTTTCCTTGCCCAGTCTCCTCCCTGTATGGTAGAAGAGAGGTGGTGTCTAGGTGGTAATTAGGTGAAAGCAGGGGTAATTTATAGGCAATTCTAGTGACTTTTAGACCCAGTAGGGTTCATTCTGTCCCATCATAAATAAAAGCCTTGATCAAACAGCTAGGTAGAGAGGCACGTGCACTCTACGTGTTGTTAAGTTGCAGAAATGGGTAAAACAGGCTGATTCCACCCCAACAGTCAACGCTCTAGTTATAAAAATAATGTGGGTAAGCATAGAAAAACTGAACCCTGGAGATGGTTAGGGTTTGATCACTGTAATCGTTACCGTTATTCTTGTGGCTGCTTTCCCTGCTCTCCTGGAGAAGTTACAAGTAGCACCACTCCACAGTATTCTTTGCCCACAGCTTACGGATAAGCAAGATTCGAGGGAAGCACACAGAAAGTGAAACTAAATCTGCCTGGTGCTTTTTTCGAAGGCTATTTAGATGAGCATTTCCACAGTGTCCAAGAGGCAAAAATCCAGTGAAATTACATCATGAAAGTTAGATAATGGATCTAATTTGGACTGCAATTAGTTGTGACTATGGTAGGATGAAACTAGGTTCTTACATGTACTGTGAATATAAGAATCTACTGTATGTACTCTGTCTCATCAAGACGTGTGTTTCTTCAGAAACAATTCTTACTCACTTTCAGGCTCTGCTTCTGTACAAAATTAACTGAGGTGCAGGGGGACAAAGTGCTTCATCCAAGCATGCAGCTGCATTGGTTGCAGTCCTATTAGGGCATAGTGAATTGGTGGTATCAGTTTAGAAGGTGTGTCAGTCAGATGCAATACATTTGATGAACCCTCAGCATGTGAAGTTGGATGCTGAAAAGGTTTAAGTAGAATACAAAAAAAGACATCAGCCAATCTCTAGAACAATGTTTATGAAGACTACAAATTATATCAACTTTGCACCTGACTACTTTTAATTCCTTGTGCAATGGAACTGGAGTGGACTAGATTAAGAAAGACGAGAATATCTGGTGGAGAAAAAGTCCCAGGAAGAAATTTCGAGAGGAGTTGGAGCTCATATTTATTGGTTTAAAGGCCTGCTCCTGCACCTACTTATACATGTGGATAACTTTTACTGACTGAGTATATTGGAAATACTAATGAGAATAACGTTAGCATCCATGAGATAGTCCCCTTTAATGATTTAGGGACCAATCTTGCAAACACTTACATGTATGGCTAAGCTGTCACAATGATGATGCTATCCTGAATAGAATAAAAGAGATCCTAAAGAATTTTTGTTCCGCTCTCTAAAGCAATGAAGTGTTATAAAGCATAAGCAGTAAATATCATTGCATTAATAGCAAAACTATCATGTTGGTTGTCTACGATATTTCTTTTGCTGCTTTCTGAGTTACCTACGTCAGCATTTCCTTGACAGAGATTATTCCCTGTTGCAGAAACAGACTTTTAAAAAAGACCAGACCAATAGAACTTTAAAACGAAGTCGTAAAACCTTGTACAGAAGAGATATACTAAAGGTGGCAGTAGTGCAAGCCTCCTCTTTTGCCAATTTGCCTCAGTTCTGAGATGGGACAGCTACCAGCAGAGTATACTTGTTAATGCTTCACAGCTGTGTTGTACTTGGTCTCCCTGCTGAAACTTTCAGTGAGGGCCTTAGCTAATGTGAACTGCAGAAGTAGATGCTAATATTAGAAAATCAGTGTTATGTAAGTGATTCAGTTCATCAGTGGCCATGAATTCACACAAAAACTTGCTGAAATTGCGCCACAAAAATGAAATTATAGTACCATAAGCCTAAATGAAGTGTTTCAGTTTGAGCACGTCTATCTCCTAGAGTTGTGTAGATTAGGTGCCTGATTAAGAGAATATGAAAGACCACAAACTTGAAATGAAAACTAGACAGTACACTCTTGAATGCGCACCATAATTCTCTTTCTGGCTGGGATCTCAAGAACCTGCTCAATTATACTACTTAAATATGAGTGTATCTTTATTTCAACATACTGAAGGCTTGACATTTTTCTTAAATAATACTGAAAAAACACACATGAACAATTTATTAGTGGGATAAAAGAATGCTGCAGTTTACAGCTTTGAACGTCAGACAGAAATTAGTATAGATCTTTTTCTAGGGACACTGGCAGGCCTAAAATTAGACCTACCAGGTATGCACTTTGCATTGTCCCTCAGGTCTGCCTGTCAGCTCGCTGGGAGCAAGACTCTTGTATATTTCAATATCCTGCCTTCTCAGTGCATTTACAAGAATGGAGCAGACGGGCAGAGTGGAACACTTCATGACACGCATATTGGCAATCATGAAGCAACCCATCACCATGGGGTTTGTTATTGTAGGGTCACCCACTTAAACAGAAGCACTAAATCACACAGAAATAGAGAAACATTTAAAAGTAGTCTGTCATGGTAGAAACCCGACACAGATGCTTGAAATATTCAGACCTATTTTGAAGTGTTAATCAGAAATGAAATGAAAAAAAAAATCAATGATTTCTCTAGTGACACAATATTAATATTAACAAAAGGTCAAAAACAATAATATTTAGTTCTTTTAGGTTTTGGTTTTTACAGTTGACATTATTTCATTTTAAACTTGTATCATTTGCCTCTAAAGCTTTTTAACATATACCCAGAGTAGGTTTTAATTCACTAGATCATTTTCTTGTTTTCAGTTACACAACCGACTCTAAAATTTACGATGGCATGTTCTTGAGTATAAAAATGATAATTTACTACTTGGAAAGCGAAAACATGATCTCCTCTCTAATCTGCCATATAGCATTTGCAACACCACAGAATCGTCATGGAAATATGTAAGTAACTTATATTTAGATAAGTAACATCTAAAACAATGTTTAGTTAAAAAAAAATTACAATTCTCTGAAAAATTGTTTTTCAGCCACCCGGCCTTTTGCTCTTGTTTTTCATCTATTCTGGTATAACCCAGTCTGTCTGGATCATGAGTTATCATTGGCTGCCACTGGAACGCTACAATGCAATTTGTCTTATTGAAACATGGGTTAGCCCCACGTGTCTGCAAAGAATCATTCACTTTCTAATAAATCAAACATTTACTAAAATTTTCCCTCCTCCTTACATAAAATGGGGAACAGACAATGTCATGTGCGGAGTAAGAGCAGAAATAAATTCTTTGTGTGACTGAGCTATATTTTGATTAATATACATTCAAAAACAAATAAGAGCAGAAATAAATTCTTTGTGTGACTGATTAATATACATTAAAAGAAACCCAACATCCTCACCAAATATTTGAGATATTTTCCTGAAAACGAAATAGCTAAAGGTTTCTACATCCTTGCTGGTTGACAGAAACATCTTTAGATCTAGCAGGGGGAAAATCCTCCCCCTCCCCCAGAAGTCAATGGAAGATTTCCCGTTGACTTCAGTGGAGCCAGATTTGCACCTGGAAGCTTGGTTATTACTTTCCATGTCTGACTGACTTTTAAAAGAAACTCTTGTGTCTGAGACGTAAGGAGGAGGAAAGTGAAAGGTTCAAAATTCAAAAGGGGTCGCTTTTTGGTATAACCACGAGACTGTGTATATGAGCAACCGTAGCTCTGTTGCTTCTCAACAAGAGCCTCAAATCTCTGGGAGCCCAGTCATTTGGAGATGACGGATGGAATTTACAACAGCACAATACAGCTTGTTTTGGAATGTATCTATTATTACCCGCTGAGCCAGGACTCTCTCCCATTGGGCAATCTGAGTAGGACATGGCGGTGGGGATGACTTCCTTACACTTGTTTGTGATCCCATGGTTTAGATTAGAACCTACGCAACATGCTATGGCCAAACCTTCCTAGGTGTAAATCCTGTTTCCAGGTCACAGCCTAAATATTCAGGTTGTACACTAGTCTAGAGGCATATTTGGGTGCTGGGAGGAAGAAATTCATTTGGAGGCAGCTGTGCTAGCCTGAGAGCTTCACTAGAACCTGCTGCTGCTGCTGCTTCATTCCCCTGCCACTATGTGGGAGGCAGAAATGGATCCATAACATTACAGATGAGCCTGTCCCACACACACAGTCATTTTCAGGGAACCTGGACAGAAGGAGAAGCAGGACCCCTGCATGGGCTCCTAGTAGTTCACCATTTTCCCCAAGCAGCAGAACGACGCATGGACCCTTTTCACTCGCAGAAAGGGGGAGAGGGCAGAGAATTTGCCCCCTAGAACAGTTACCACAGACCTCTCCGACCGACTTTTTTCTTGGTGTGCATTGGGAGGAATGGCTTAGCCGTGATCTGGTTGTCCAACGGTTAATGTCACTCTTTTGGGGTCTAAACAGGCCATGTTGCATGCAGTTGAGATTGCTTCGTAGAAGACTGCATATAGGGAGTGGGCAGGCCTGCAACTCCTCCACTGGCTACTACAGTGTCAGTGAACGGAACAACCACTTCATCTGGCCCATTTGTGCATTCACACCTGGCTCTGCAAACAGCTCTGCTAAAGGATTCAGGAATGTGGGGCTGGCACAGATATTACATATATTTCCTTGACGCTTGTCTAATTCTGACATGAGTGGGTATGAGTCCTTCATGAATGAGACCGTGAGGAGGCAAGTTTCAAAAGCATTCAGCACTGGTCAAAGTCTAGCGTTTCGGCAATGGTGAGTGGTTTTGACAAGCCCATATTCTGGCTTGCCTTGGTGAGGCCACAGAACTCTCTTGCTGACTTCAGGTGAAAGAGGGGCAGGCCCGAAGTGTCTGTGTCATAGAGAATTTCTCCAGTTTATGAATGTGTGATCAAATATTTCCTATGAATGCTGTTTAGCACCAGGGAATTCTCAAAGATCCAATATGCCAAGGGGTTAGCTGCACCGAATGCTTTTCCTTTAGATTTACTGTTGTCAAGGTCAATTTTAGCTGAATCTCTATAGTACTCATCTTTTACCCAGCCTTTTTTCTCCAGCTGCAATAAGAACAATAATGAGCACATTAAGAGCAAAAATCTAAAGTAAATGGGTTTGGTATGTAGGAAACATGCTTTGATTTATCCTGTTTACATTTAAAGCCATGCATCACTCTGGTTTTAATTCAAACAACTTACTTGCACATATGTTGGAACATTCCAAGTTTTCCCATCACTCTTATAATGTAAGCAAAAAATCTAGTATATGTCTGGTGGCTATATTTTACATACACTTGGAGGTAAAATAGCTATTCAGTGATATCCTGTTCATTGCCTTCTTGTCAGTGCCCATAAATGCTTTTCTATCTGCTATTAAATAGCATTGCTGATAGCGCAGTGGTCTGATCACAGACCTGGAAGCCATGAATTCCTGAAATCTAATCCCAGCTCTGCCACCCACCCCTAGGGTGGCCTCGGGCTAGTCACTCAACCTCAATGCTTCAGTGTCCCCATCTGTAAAGGAGGGATAACAGCACAGGGAAACATGAGGATACATGAGCAATATTTGTCAAGTGCCGGGGAGATGAAAGGTGCTGGAAACTGAGCTGTGAGTGCCAAGTGTTATCATGGCTTCTGAGCTGTGAAAGGTTTGATATGATTGTGTGTGCGTCTAATTTTTAATGGTAATTCAGAATGCAAATTTGAGATTTTTACATTTCTTCCAGGCAAGCTTAATTTTCCGTTATCAAGGAAAATATCTTTTGCAGAAATAGGGTAGCACATATTCAAAGGTTCCCTTCAGGCCTGGCAGGTCTATAATCTTTATTTTTTTTTAAGCTGTCCATAAAATGACAGACTGTAGCAGTTTCCTTGGAGTTATTAAGGATTATTGAAGAAACAATGACCATAAATAACATTTTTCTATCAAAACTGGAGCTAAGGATAATATTGTTTTCCCCTGTAAAGGACACACATTTTCAAAGAAACCCTGTCTTGATCTGTATATAGCTTGCAAAACATAGTACACGCCACTGGAAATATAATTCTATTTAAATTGGACTTTTAAAAGCAAGGCCCTGCAATTATTAGTCCATCTCTGCTATAATAAAAGCTATAAAGAGCATACGACTCGCTGATGTTAGCTTATTTTTCTATTTTTAGGACATTTGGAAATATCAGCATTTCAGTTTGATTAAAAATCGGCTTTTGAAGCAGAACGAGTTGGCTCATAAGTTGTACTGCAGCATCAAAACGGCAGCATCAGACAAAGATTCTTTAGGAGCCAATAATCCAGCTCGTGCACTCCACATGACCTCCAGCACCAAATATGCCTGCTCACATCTGACCTCTTATTCGTGGCAGTAAAAGAGCCAGTGAAGCAATATGGAGCTAGTTACTCACCCAAGATCAGACAGTCCCAGGGACTAGAAAGCCATGCTATGTAGTGCGGTAGTGCTGATGGTTGTGAATTTATGTTTATTTGCTCATTAACTCATCCCCTGTAGGGTTACACTGGAGTCTGATATAACATTGATATGAAATTCCTCGATTCAAACCCAAAATCTTAACACTATTTCCTCCTTTGGATTTCTCTCTGTGTCCTGAATTCTCAGTGTTGCTCTTTTAGGCCTGATTTTGCAAGCTGATTGGCACAGGTGACCCTTCTGTCCTTACATCAGTCAGCTTCTCCATGAGTACCTATATTAATAAACGTGCAGAACTGCAACCTGACTGCAGACTTTTCGTGGGAGGTACTCTCTCTATCTTTGTCTCTAAATTCCACACGTCCAGTGCTCAAACTGGAGCCAATAACAGGGACTACGTGGTTTCATCAAAAGGGAAATACCTTGTAAAGCACGTTGGGAACTTTTGGAACAAAAGCCGCTATGCCCTGTAAATGTCATTCATAATTATCCATTCAGCTGAAATTCTAATGGCTGGTCAGCATTTTCAGAGACATACGTGGGGGACATTCCCAGGTTTTCCCAGCATAGAACAGTCTGGATTATTTCAGATGCCCGGGATCTCTCAGAAAAGTTTTACAATATATACATTTCAAAATAGAAAAGCAACAGGACACAACTTACTGAGGCCGTCAATACATACATAAATCGTGACGAAAACATTTTCAAAGTAAATAATTGTCAGGACGCGTACACCACACATACACTGCTGAAATTGCTTTTACAGTTCTTCTGTCAGTATCAATTAATTTGGCTGAAACATCCAATCTCCCCTTCCCCCCCATCCAACTACCACGTGTTTGTGTATATGTTTTCTTTTGGATCACACAATGTATTTTTAGTGTTGTTAGAAAGGCCACTGCAGAAATTCTGCATGAAGCGGCATTAAGCTTTCTTTATTGTCTCTGTCCACTGCAATAAGCAAAGCTTTTGGTTTTAGCTTGGTTTATTTAGAGAAGCGGAGATGTTGACCTTCCCTTTTCCTTTTAACCTTTGCCTCCTTCCGTCTCCATTTTGACAGCAAAGGAGAAGGCATTCTTGACACTGGTGGGGGTAAACACTGGTTGTCTTCAGCTATCAGGCCATTAACGTTTAGCCTCTTTAAGGGGTAACATTTAGAAAGCTACCTGGAACAAACGCTGTCTGCTTCAAACAACATGCACATCGAACAATGGATCCCAATTTGGGACTCTGGGAGTTCCTGGCCAATTGTTAAGACTTTGCGCTCCTTTCACTCAAGGGAGGTCTGAAATGTCAAAATCTTCTGTCATCTCACTTGTCATATCACATCCTGCAAAAGAGCACGGAAGCCATCATCCGTTCTGCTGTTTATTGTCATGAAAACCCATAAATACTCACTCTCCATAAACAGGATCAGCCCAATTAAAGCGCTCTTTACCAAGCCTGATCATTTTCAGACAGAAAGTATTGATTTATCCACCTATGGGCACTGCATAGAAACATCTCTTAATGAGAATCATAGTGCCCCCTGAACTCTGCTCTTTCACCCTATAATATACTCTCTCAATTTTCTGTTAAGTGGTCTAGTGGCACATCAGCAGAGATGGAAAGACACTCTGATTCTTTAATGTCGACACTGGAATACTCAAAAGGAATGCTCAAATCTTCATTGCAATGGTGGGTGAACAGAAAGGTCACTTATATGCACAGCTTTCAGCTTGTTTGACAAGTCTCCTTTAATAGGTGAAACGTTGTTGGGGTACACTTGTCCATCAAGTGCCGTGGCCACTCAATACAGACACAACCAAACAAAAAAACTAGCAAGCTGATTGCTTGGTTCTGGAAACTGGTCCCGCACCATCTCCCCAAGTTCCTTTCCAGTAATTTGTATGTTGTCTTAAAAAACAACTCGATCTATAACGAGCATAAGAGACACTTGATTTTATTCTGTTTGGAAGCCTGCAATTTGTAACCCTACAGTGTGAGAGACTGGTAACTGAACTGGTACACAAGCCAGTACATGCGTTAGTTAAATTAATCCTCCTTTGCAGGTTGATAGTTGTTTGATATACAGCACAGGGCCGACACAGGTTACTGTAACGCCACTTTACCAAACACATTACAAAATTGTACAGGGAGTATACACCCTTCATGCAGATAAATGCACACAAGAGAAAATCCTAACAGCTTTTAATTTCCATGCTTTTCAGTTTTATGGATGTAAACGCAACTGTTTATAGGACTAATGACACAGGCTGGCTCGGCTGAGTCCATTATACCAGTAGGCACTTGGATCAGATATTTTGCCTGCTTTCCATTTGCACTGTCTATATGTCTGATATTTGACTAAATGAAACTGCATCATAGTGCATTGGCACTTGCCATATGTTGCATCTCAAAGCATTTTAAAGGACAATGGGAAAAAAAAACCAACCAACATGTAATTCAACTGTATGCAGGCATATGTGTCAATTGCTATGAGCAAAATTCAGGAAATAGCTGAGAGTGTTACATTACAATGTCCTCTAATCTGTGGTGGTGTTAAAGGAATAGAAATGTTGGTAAGGATGTTAGGGACATCAACTGCTCTAAACGGTGTGGGATTTTGTGTGTGTGTAAGTATATGCATGTGTGTGTGTGAGTGTTTGTTTTGGGGTGAGAGGGATATTTGGTGAATTTTAATACTCATGAAAGTGAGACACTAATGGCACCATCTGGCCTACTGCACAGTGCTGTGCAAACTTCCCACACACAGATCTGCCAAGGCACTTCATTTCTGACCTTCTACACCCCTTCAGTTCCTGTAATGAGTCTACAGCATCTCTTCAGAAGAAGCTGTCTATTGTTCTGGTTTCAGCTAACTTGTGTGATGTTTTGCAATGTGGGCAACTGCCCGCCGGTGACTAGCCTGAGGCCACTAAACGCAAATCTGAACCTTGCCTTCTGGAGGTGAAGAGCTTGTATAACAAACCCATACACCATTTTATGAGATTCCATCTCCTTTACAATTCACTCATCAAGAGCAAGCAAAATTAATTTGGATTTACCATCTGATTCAAAGCATAGCACCCACAGAGGACCTAGTTCTGCAACCCTTACAGTGTCTAGTGCTTACGCAAGTACTCATGCTTCAAATCATTGGGACTATTTGTGTAAGCACCACTTCACTTGAGTAAATGTTGTGCAATCAGGCCCTGAATGACTGATGCTAGATCTGCAATAGTATATCACTCTCAGAGACACAGCACTGCACTAGATGGACCACTGGTTTGATCCAGTAGCAATTCCTATGTTCTACTGTAGTTAGTTAACCCATGCATGTACCACAGTACAGCACATACAAGAATACAAGGGCTGCAGTGTTTGTTGAGAATCCATAATGCATTGAAGACAAAGGCTTCTGAGAGTCATGATGATCTATTTGGCTTCTTTCTCTCTTGTTCTGCGTCTTGTTTCCTGAGACTGCCTTCTTTTTCTGTTTCCAGGTGGTGCCTTAATCATCACTTACCATGGAAGTCGTGTCGCTAGCGTCCTTAATGCAATTCCTAAATATGTCTATCATCCTTCTTACCATATTCCATCCTTCTTAGCATATTTGATGCTTTAGATTAGTTTGTTTTACTTAGAATTTCTGATATTGCAAGAAATTCTTTCCAATGTCTCTGAAGATATTCTGCAGGCATTTACTTTGGAATTAATTGATCTTCTTATCAATTTAAGGACATAAGTAAAGCCAGACCAATGCATGTAGTCCAGTATTCTGCTCTCTGATAGTGGCCAGTGCCAAGTGGTTCAGAGGGAATGAACAAAACAGTGATTTGTCCCCTTTTGTCCAGTCCCAGCTTCTGCAGTTGGAGGTCCAGGAACACCTGGAGTATGGGGTACAATTTCTGTTGTACATTTCTATGACTTTGCTCCTAAAGGAGGACAGACACAATGTCCGGGTTAAAATTTTGTAGTTGTGTGTCAGTGCCAATCATGCAACCTTTCCAAATCTTTTCAAGTTTATGAAAGTTGTTTGCTGCTTTTGATATTCCTTACCTGATATCTAGCACGGTGTTACCATCATTGCACATCTTACTCCTTAGATGGGTAAAATACCTACAGTTTCTTCGTCCACTCTAATGGTTTCTTTTGGGACATTAATAGCCAAATATTTTGTCTTCCCCTTATTGATGGATGAACCACCTTGTTTTGCTGGATCTGTCAAAAGTTAGGTCTTTTCTTCCATTATCCGATACACTGAACTAAGCCCGACAGTATCATCAGATACAACAAGTTCCAGAGGGGTAGCCGTGTTAGTCGGTATACAGCAAAAACAACGAAAGTCCTGTAGCATCTTAAAGACTAACAAATTTCTGCGGGCATAAGCTTTCGTGGGCTGCAACAAGTTACAACAAGGTCACCCAATTGTGCTTTAACATTAGTCCATAAAATTCCTTGATTGCCTTCTGTGATTACTTTCCTTGTGGCCTAGTCAATGACCAGGGCAAACAATAGTGGGGACATAATACACCATTGTCTTACTTTGGTTGTCACTGCAAACTATTGACTGATGATGTCACCATCTCCGACACCATGTTCAACATTACCACATAGATCATTGATGATTCAATCCAGTTGCCTATTTTGGCAACACTTATGATAGCTGTGAATGTCAACCATGTTCTTTCCTTCCTTTCGCCACATTCCCAGTAAATCATATTGCAGTGATCATAAGCAAACACTCTTTCTAAGAGGGCATATTATACTCCCCTCTATACACATGCATAATTCCACATTCCCATGAGTATTACTGATCTGCACACAAGTTTTCAGACTGTACTGGGGCACAAACACCAGAGAACATCCTAAGGCACCGACTTAGTTTTTGGTTGTGTTGCTTTAACCGAAAAACTAGCAAGCAGGGTTTGTTTCCTTTTTCTTTTAGACTTTATGAAACAAAAATTGGTTCCGAGGCTGAGTCAGCGTGCAGTAGTCTAATACAGAGAAAATAATTACAGTAGATTACACTCTAATCTTAAGTGGTCTAGGAGCACGTTACGTAAATACCCGCTTCCTATACTAATGGCCAGCCCTTTGCAAAACTAGACGTATGCAGGAGAAATCACTTCACCCATTACTGAAATGCAGCAACCACTGAAGCAAAGTACACCAGATTTGTATATAGCACAGCAGCAGCATACAGAAATGTAGAACACAGTAGCACAGTTGAAGACAGGCAGTGAAAAACACTTATACCAGCTACAAATAGTGCATGAAATACAGCATCTTGTACAGCTAGAATATGTCTACACTACAATAAAACACTCTGGCTGGATCAGGTCAGCTGACTCTGGCTTGTGGGGCTGAGGCTGCGGGGCTATATAACTGGAGCATAGATGTTCAAGCTTGGGCTGGAGCCTGGGCTCTGGGACCATCCGCTCTTGAAAGATCCCACAGCCTGTGCCCTGAGTGCCCAATTCAACTGACATGGGTCAGCTGCGGATGCTTTATGACAGTGTAGTTATACCCAGAGGGACTGATCACAGTTAGAATGAGAACAGTGTTTTGGAATAAGATACAAAAAGCCCCCAGTTTATAGCTGAGAGTTTTTTTCCCAGTAGAGTAATAACGGAATTTACTTGTGCACAGCAGTTTTCCTGTGCACCCATTACTCTCATCTTTTCATCCTTCCTAGAGACGTAACCGGAGAGGGGAGAGAGGGGTAGAAAGGGTGAGTGGGGTAGCTGCCCAGGGTGCATAGCCATGGGGGCAGAAAAATAACCAAGAAAACAAGAAGGGGGTGTAAATGTGCTTGCTCATTTCATCTCTGACTCTCCCTATATTATCCCTGCCACCAACACCCCCATTTTAATTTTGAAGAGGATATTGCTATAAAGGAGGAAGCAAGGAAGGCTTTCTATGACATGCAGAAATGGGGCTGAAATTGGGGGCAGAGGAGGAGAAGCTATGGCATCTGGTAATGTAGGAGTGATATTTACAAAGCTGTATCATTCCACCATAGGATGCAGGAATTTCTGTGGATGAAGTGCCAGTTGAAAAGCTATGTTCTATCAGCCAAGAGGCAAGTTAAAGCTGCCCCTAACCAGCCCTTCCCTGGGAGACATGCTGTCTTAAAGCTGTAACATAACCCAATAGAGTATTCATCAATCCATACACATGCCTGTCACCACAGTACTGTAGGATATCACGGATTTGTTTAGGGTTAGGTTTGCACAGTGATCAAAAAAGGGAGAGGCCTGCCCTAGAAGAGGGTGTTTCAGAGAGGTAGAGAAGATTGACTGGAACAACACCAGCCATGTCGACAACTGCAGGATGGCTCAGGATAACTTCTGCAAAACACCCAACAGGAGTCCCCCGTGTACCTGACCGGTTGTGACTGATAGATTCATAGATTTTAAGGTCAGAAGGGACCACTGCGATCATATAGTCTGACCTCCTGTATAACACAACTTCCCCAAAATAATTCCTAGAGCAGATTTTTTTTTTTTTTTTAAATCCAATCTTGATTTAAAAATTGAAAGTGAAGGAGAATCCACCATGGCTTTTGGTGTGTTGTTGCAACGGTTAATTACTCTCACTGTTAAATAGTTACACCTTATTTACAGTCTGAATTTGTCATGTTTCAACTCCCAGCCACTGGATCGTGCTACACCTCTCTCTGCTTGACACATATGGCAGGGGATTGGAGGAACCATAGAGCCTGCTCCCTTGGCGATGTGGTTGCCAAGCCAGTGTCCTATACTGGCATATTCCCAGTACTATTGAGTGCTAAAGAAGGATCCTGTCCCATTGCTTGTGCAGGGAGAAGAGGATCTTTTTTCACCCTCTTCCTACAAGCACAATAAACGGCAGGCTCTTGGCCCAATCCCACAAACCTATTCTCATGGGAATAGCCATCCCTGATATGAGTTTTCCTATTGACACTATTCTTTGTCTTCAAGTGAAAGGGCTATTTGTATGAGCAAAGGCAGTTCACATGAGCAAAGGTTTTCAGGATCTGGCACTTAGCTCTCCCTGGTTCACACATGGGGAAGATGATGATGTTGACATTCAAACCTATGAGATTGATTGGTTTTTCATGCATTGCACATTTATAAGTGTAAATGATGCAGAAAATTCATGCACATGATAATCAATTAAGAACAGTATTTCATACAAGAACTAGGACTCCACATACTGTGAAACTGGCATATTTTACTCTAAATTGACCTAATACATTTCCAGGAATGTGTCAATTAATTTTTTTAGCCTTTTAGAAGAGGGCGAGAGAGGCTACAAAATCCAGGCTATTAAATACTGGGAATAAAATCAGAATATTGGTTTCCAGCTGGCATATTAAGGGAGGTTATAATTTAGAGAAATAAAAAACTGGAATTAGGCACCATTTCAGTAAAGGCAGCCCGCTACTGCCCCTCTGCTAACCATTTAATTCCTTTAAGTCAGATGTTCTAAATGTGTAGCTGTTTTAAATCCTTGTTTCTTTCATACCATACAAGAAAACACAACCCTCCTCTATCCTTTGAGACCTTGATTTGCTTCTAACACATGAAGATAAACGGCCACTTCCTAAAGCTGATAGCATAATTGATCAACATATATTATAAACAAAAAGTATTCACCTGTGTCCCTAATGACATCGTAGATTATTACAACTATTACACCAAAATTAAGACTCTGATCTACTTTTCACTTTCTGCTCTTTGTTCTTTCTCTGCGTTTCTTTCCTTTTAGAAAATAAAATTCGGTAGGCATGAGATCCCACCCCCACTGGAGCTGATCAGAATATTGCCATAAACTTTCGTGGGCCAGGATTTCCCCCCAAGTCTCTTCACAGGCATAGAATAACAGTTTTGCCTTATGGATAAAAACAATTACTACTAAAATTATACCTGCCTGTTTTTAACTGCGCCCTAGTAGATTGAAATCAGATATTATTCTGAAATGAATTAACATAGAAGAAAAAATGAATCCTTCCAAATCCTTTTCAAACTCTCTTTTGGCTTGATTAGAGGTTATCCACTGCCTACTCCTTTCCCTTTTTAACCTTATCTGTCTCTGTTTTACATACTTTTCACTGTTACTTAAGTATTGTGTGTTTTTGTGAGCTACTTTATCTATTAATGAAACATTCAGAGGCAGGAATAAAGTTTACTCTCTGGCTTAGCCTGCAGCTAGTATTAAATTTCAGGTGGACCCAACACAAAGCATCTGACCAGTGAAGAAGATACAGTAGCACTTTTGCATCACATCTTAGAAAAACACTGAACCCTAACCCTGGGAGCAGGGAAAATCCTTTCGGTCCATTTCATTTGTCTTCCCAGAAATAGCTGCCATTTTCAACGTTTTGGGAGGCTTACACATACACCCAAATGCACAAGTATTAGTGCAAAAGGAAGCCAAGAAAGCAGTGCTAGGGGAGCAAAGTCTATCATCCCATTACCAATTTTCATTAAATCCATAGGGACTGATGATAATCTGCTCTCAAGCGTGTCAATCAGAAATTCCAAACGGGGTCAGAATTCCATCATCCACTTTTACAACATCTTGATATTTTCACAGCAGTATCTATTATATAGACGATACACGAACGCACACCCCCACCCCTTGCAATGGTATTGTGTGCTTTGGGGATTTATTTATTTATTTTTGTGTGCGTGCGTTATGTCTTTTTGTCTGGTGGCAGCTGTTTCGTCTGACCTCTCCCATCTAAAACTGCTGGGCTGTGCAGTTCCAGCGTACCTCATGGGGTTTCTGTAGAAACAGTGTTGTTTACCATCTCAAAGAAGCCGTGGTTTTGTCGACCAATCACACATAATAACGATAATGATCATGACCGAACTCTACCTGCACCGATCAGCACAATGCCAGCTCTAGAAACACCTGAGGAAATGTATATTTAAGAACAAAATTGTGGAATGACATCATTTCTATTCATGCCTCAGCTACCTGTGCGAAGGTACACTTCCCATGGCTCGCACTACTGGCTTCATTAATGTGGTATTTCCAGTGGACCGAGAGTGTTCTTTACAGACTAGAGTCCATTAATATGTATTATTACAGCTGAAGGGAGAAGCTGGCCTTTCCTTTTTAGAAAAGGCCTTTCAAAATATTTGAGAACATGCCTTTTCGGGGAAGCAAGTGAAATCTGTAGACATGGTCCAGGCACTGAACTTGCTAAGGCCACCGTACTTTCTACAGTCAGAGGGCTTGATCCAAAATCCATTCAAGTCCATGGAAAGACCAGCAGTGATTTCAGTGGCCTCGGGATTAGGCCCTTAGGCACAAAATAGCACCAAGACATTATGGTGCTTCCCCCACTACCCTTCTCTCAGCAACAAGATAAAGCAGCAAAAACCTGCGTCTCTACAGTGAATTTTATTTTTGCTGCCTGTTGCCCTCACAGTCATTTTGACAGCAGTGCCTGGGAAGGACCTACTGAAAGGCACACATGTTCTGTACTGGCTTTTCATTTTATGTGCATGAATAACGGCCTCTTTAATGTACCTATTAGGTGGGCAGAAAATAATTGGTCCTAATCCTGCAAGGAGCTGAGCACTTCCAGTGAAGTGCTGGTCATCTTCAATTCCCGCTGACCTGTCGTGGATCTGAGGGCATCCAGCACCTTCCAGGATGGGCCCAGAAAGGATTCAGCAAGCATTAAACAGTAACCTTTCCTTGCTCTTCATGACAGGTGAGATCCTCAGCTGCTGTAAATCAGCATTGCTTCAGAGAAGTCAATGGAGTGACTCTGATTTACACCAGTTGAGGAGCTCTTCTAACAGCTGCCTAGGAATCTTTTTAGGACATAATACTTAGCATACGTGAATTTATAAATCAGTGACAACAGTGTAAAAAATCAGCATAGCTCCATGGGGCACATCATCTTCCCCTTTGACTTAAAATAATTTCCTAAGTAACATGTATTCTCTCTCTTTTAAATTAATTTTTATGCCAAAAAACTTTAGTAACTGAATTGTTCGTTTGTTTAAAGCTTTTAGCATTTCAGCCCCTTTTTTGGCATTGAAACCACAGAGCTGGTGTCCTGTACAGAACCTCAACGTTCCTCTTTCACTGAGACAATGCAATTTCAGACTTCTCTCATATGAGCCAAATCATCTTGTTTAAAGAGTGTGATTTAAAAGCTACTCAAATGCATTAAAGGTTTTAGGATGACAGGACACCTATAGGCTAAGCACACTTTTAAATGTAGCATTTAAAAGTATAGAAAACCTGAAAGGAAAAAAACAAAATAAAACAGGCTGGGTCAAATCTTTTCAGAATACATGTTCACTCTTTTACTTTTTCAGGTTAACTGGGAGATTTGTTCATTCACCAGAAGAATGTACGGGTACAATCTAGATCCACAGTGAGAGGAAATATTGTAAGAAAGAATAACTAAGATATATTGTGCATTTTTATTTGCCAGGAAAATACACTTAGCTTTTAGGTGGACTCATAAGTTAATAAATTGCCTCCAGGGAAAAAAAATCCACTATAAATCACTGCTTCCTTGCTTTTAATTGTAAAATTCTATTACTGTCCCTCAAAGGGTTAATGGTACCGTTGGCTGGAGAACAATTCATTCTATGGCTAAACGCAATGACAAATAACCATTATTCTTTCCAACTGCACTGATAATCGGGACAGCTTAAACATTTTCGCCGGTATAAGTGAAACCATTAATCCTCTTGGATTTCACGATAAGTGGTGACTGCGAAATAATGACTGTGTCATTGCAGGCAAGAAAAAATGTTAACAATTAAACAAGTTAGCCATTATCTTACACAGTCCTGAATCGCTTTCACATTTCATTAGCAATATTGTAAGTGATATGTACCTTATTAAAAAGCTCTTATTATCCAAGAAACCTAATTAGTCAAAATCTCTCAGTCACTGGTTTAATTTTCTAATGATATAAATGCTGTGTTGGGCAAAGACTCGACTATTTGTCCAAAAAGAAGTTCAAGAATGAAATTCACAAGATGCTTGAAATGAAGCCTACTATGTATATAGATGAAGCACCTTTATTATTGTTTTTATAGGTGAACTAGAATTTTGTTTTCAATATATCACATGGATACATAGAACAAATCACCCTCTACTTTGCTACTTAAGCAAATTGCTACGGGTTATGTGGACTTTCTTGGAAAGTCCAAGAAATGTCAGTGTAACTTTTTCGTCAGGCAGCAAGAAGCATTTTTATTCTCCTCACATTCAACCCTGAAGCATCCTATAAATGAAATTGATGAACTAACACCTGAGGCACATCTACACCTGGAAACACAAGAGAAAGAGGCCGCTACATTTCTCGAATGCAATGTCAGAGATCACAATTTCAAATCCTATAGGCTTTAGCCTCTAAACCCTTAAAAAAGACCCAGAGTAATGCCATTGCTGCTGCTGCCTTTAAAATATATACAGGACTAAAAATATATATCACTTTTTGGGTGGAGGGGGGTGGAGGGAACAAATAGTGTTTGTGTTATTTTCTTGGCCAGCAGAACTTGGTGCGATTTTTTTTTAACACAGTATTATGGCCAATGTAGGACTCAATTCTGCAACTGCTCCGAAGCACAGGACGTACTGCACTTAATAAACATGGCAGTAAATGTTTGCATGATGCAGTCCATATTTTTTATTTTTCATTTATATAATGCCAGCTATTTGACTCTGTACGATAGATACAAAACACAGACACAAGACCAAATTCTCTCCTCAGATGTGCATGCCGAACTGCCAATGGATATGGACATCTGCGGGTCGGTCTTTTCATAGGGCCATTGCCTCTACATAGGGTCTGACCTGAAGCCCACAGAAGTCAATGGAAAGACCTTCATTAGCTTCAGTGGATTTAGGGTCAGGGCTTTGGATCAGTTGTCTGCTCTCCACATGAAATATATGAATATGGGAAATCTAGTTTACCTTTAATCCCCTTCGAATAAACAGGTACTAAGTATTCCTATGACCCAATTCCCCTTTTCTCCCTCTGCCCTCAAATGCCCCACGTAGTCGCATTTCAGGAGAGAGAGGGGGCGCTATATTTCTGTTTGCTACTGGACATAACGGCACTTGTGCAGGCCAGGAGGGTGGCTCCAGTTTAAACTATCTGTTGGACTAGGAGCATAGGATCAGACTTGGATGCACCACATTAAAATGTGTTGCTCCTTCTAGATCATTGGGCCTATCCAGCTCCCATTAATATTGGAGCTGCAATGAAGCTGAAAAATTAGGACCTGGATTTCAAATATCTGATTACAGAGGTCCCTGGGATTTAGGTTCAGGCCCATATTTAAATAATATTAATTTACATGTGAGCTGAGAGGACAATATCACTCCTGTACGTCTAACAGCAGGATTGTTCAACCCAGGTTTACTATTCAACCCGTGTCCTTTAATCCAAATAAGTGTCCCAGTTATATTCAGGTAGATGTAATTTACTGGTGCTGAGTATCCAAGACAATTCCAGGTCTTCTTTCTACAGTTACTGTTGCAAAAACACACGTATTGTTTTAGTAAAAGTCTGACAAGAAAAGTAGCGAGTGAAGATAGCATGAATGAGGAGGGCTATTTCTTTGGTTCCTCCCTGATATATTTTGGCTTTCTAATATATACAGAAACAAAAAACAAACACACCTCTGCACATACAATTTTCCCTCTGAGGAGAGGATGAGAGAGGGAATAAACCACACGTGACAGGTGTCATTGCCCATTGGAAGGCACTCAAATGCCAGCGTGAGGAGGATAGTATAAAAAGCTATATAGGATAGGTTTAAGATCAGACCTTTTCTTTTTGTCTTGACTGCAAAGGCTCTTGCTCAAATTATCATCTCCAACCTAGATTCATTCAATATCCCTTCTCTTCCCCCTGATCCCCCTGATTTCCATGACACTTGCATCTATTTTTTCCCAGGGTGGCTGTTTTTTGTTGTTGTTTTCCCCCCATTATTTCAAGGTTTTAAAATTTTAGAGTAGGTGTTGTGTGTGTCTTTGTGTGCACGCATTGCCGGGGACCTACATCAGTAAGGAACCTAATTCATTTTGTGTTCTGCACAACCGCAGCATGTTTATCATGAATCAATAGGGAGAGATTTTCAAAGGCCCAAATGGGAGCTAGGCATACAATTTCCCTGAATGTTAATGGGAGCTGGGCACCTCACTGCCATTTTGAACCTTTGAAAATCTTCCCCTGTGTCTTCTAAACTGAGAAATAATTGCCACCTTTTATGACAACTTCATTATTTGTCCACCAATGAGCCAAGTTTCTCAAATCTCCAGGCCATCATGTTTGACATTCATTCTAAATCCATTCTCGTTTTCTCTGAATCACAGTAAGACTAACATTAATGTGAGACCAGCCTGGTATTTCCTAAATGAATTAGTATCAAAATGCAATTTATGGGGAAAATTTTATGAATTAATAAACCAACATACACCAGGAGCAAGGCATCAAAATTGTAGTCTACAACAGGGGCAGGTCGCAACTGGGTAGTTTGAGCCTTGCTTCAACCCATGCAGACTTGTAATATCTTCTATGCCAGAGGACAGATTCTAGGATTTTTTCCCTTAAGCCTGAACCTTATTAAATTCAATTTACTTTGGCCTTTCCTAGCCGTGAGGGGAGAATGATATATTTTTTCTCTTCAGGCTGGAGTGCATTTAAACGCAACCAGGGATTCATGCAGAACCATCCAAGACTAAGGCAAATGCTTGAGGAAAGAAAATTTAAATATAGCTGTTTCTGTAGTAAATTGTCAACTGATGCATTGCTTCAGGATAGGTCAAATCAGCTGAAAGTCAGACCCTGGCTTTGCCAATGAATCACAACTTTATCAGGTCCTGCCTCTGGTTATTGCTGCCGATGTGACCGTCTTGTAACTAAGGAAATGTTAGAGCAAAGCTAGGCCTGTCGTGTTCTATATAATCTCCCGGCCTCAGCCTGTGTCTGCAGGTGTTTCTCTGTATTGAATCTCCCAAGGGAATCTTCGACTTCACAGCAAAAGCTGGGTGAAGTGAAAGTGATTTGATTTGGATCCTATTACAGGCACTTTACCTCTTCTATTTCCGTGATAATAGCAGATTGGAGTCGATTATTGTACCGGGAGGCAAGTTAATGAGTTGTCGAGAAACACTAGTAAAAGTGGCACAGGAAAAGGGGCATAAATAAAAGTTTAGAGTGAAGTGAAATCTGGGAAGCAAACCTGCATAAATAAAGTGTGCTTCTCAGCTCCTGTCAGAGTTTTGTGAATGGCTCTGGATCAATTCCCTTCTTTATTTGGATTGAGAAATGAAGGATTTCATCTCATTTTAACCTCATCATTCCAAACCCCTTGTGCAACCCTCATTCCTTAGCTCTATCCCCTTCAGCAGGGAACTCAGCCACCCAAACAGAGTTGCCGCAAGGACCGAGTTTGCACTGATTATCTTGCTTTGTGTTCCCGGGAGTCCAAAAGTTTGCCAGCCTCGACTAATGCACCTCAGAGAGTTACAGAGGCAGGAATGAAACCCTAGCTGCGTTTGAAAGAGGCACTTTATGTCTGTTCACAAAAGAAAAGAAAAACATTGAAAAATTTCCAAGAACTCCTGCTAGGTGACAAAGTAGCATTTGTAAGATGCCCTTCAGTGCTCCTTCAACTTCAATACTGAAACCTTTGTGTTCTCAGTGGTGTGGGTTGAGATGGAAATGATACTGGGTTAAAAAACAAGCTACATCAAACAAGACATGGCTAATAAGACAGAACAATCAGGTTTTACTTTGATTTTAAATGTGGCTGAAAATTTTTAATATGGCTCATCCACAGGTTAGATCGTATTGTAACTGACAATCTGAAGACATCATGATAATTGAAACACTACTTTTCATCCAGAAAAATAGTCAAATGCCTTACAAACTAGATACACACAGCACAATTGAAACACAACCACTTTTGACTGCAGCGAACTGACACATAGCAACACTTCCTGGCAGTGTGCGCAGGGGAGAGAGTGGGGGCAAATTTGGGTCTATGATGCCAGGGCAAAACTATACTCTTATAGCAAGTAGTTCAAAGTGGCCTGATCTCAGATCTAGTTTCCTTTTTTGCTCTTCTCACTCCAGCCTTTCCGCCTCTATCATTTCTGTCTCCTGCCTTCCATCTTCTTCTTACTGGGACTATGCATCAAACTAATTTCCAATCCCAGTGATTCAGACATCCACCCTCTCATTATTCAAATGCTACCTGAAGACCTGTTTCTTTCATAAGGCCTGCAAACACCGGAATTGCCAATGGCAGGCGTTATCAATGGTGAGGCCCCAAAGTCAAGAGATTTTTAAAATACTACTATGTGGTTCTTTGTACATGATTTCCAATTTCTGAGCCTTTAAGGTACATTCATTTCATGTTTTCAGACTTTTCTCTGCAATGATGAAGGCTGGAAATTTTATTTTTTAAATGAAAACTGAGATATTCAGACAATTGCAACCGACTGGTGTGTTTGTGTAACAAGTCCCCCTCTGTGCTTATCCGAAGAGGATATGAATTGTTACAGCCTGTAACTACACAGCTTTAGTTCAAATTTTAGCAGCTTGTGCTTTTAGCTATGGAGGTCTCCGGTGTGTTGGGTAAGAAGGCGATCATCAAACAATCTCCTGATTCCGGCAATTAGGGCCTTAAGAGAAACACTCCATATCACAAGATCCATGATAAAGTTGTGAGAGTTGACAAAACTGAAACACTAACCCGAAGGAGCCAAATGACTTCTGCACCCCAACATTGTATGACTGCCCTGATTCAGATGAACAATGAAGGATTGAAGGTACATCAGGCAGGCACCATAAAAAGTAAAAGGAAAACCACTTAGCACCGGCCTTTTCTATTACTTTTCCCCTCCGTCTCATGTGCTTATTATTAGGACATTTGGGGACATTTTCGAACCAAGGAGTTCTTGGGCCATGCTATGTTGTCCTGGGCCACTTATGGTCCAACAGAAGAGAATACAGGGGATTTGCTTTTTATCAGTGAGACAATGATCCTCCAGTTCCCTTCGTTTACCTGTTATTTCATTTGGGATAAAACTATGAAAGAACAGAAGCCCCACATAATAACATAAGAGTGGCCAGACTGGGGTCAGACCAATGGTCCATCTAGCTTAGTATCCTGTCTTTCAAATGTGGCCAATGCCAGGTGCTTAAAAGGGACTGAACGGAACAGGAAATCATCAAGTGATCCATCCCATCGGTCATTCCTGCTTCTGGCAAACAGCATCCCTTAAAATACTTTAAAAAGTAGAAGTGACCCATTATTAACTGATATTTCCATGGATACTTACTCCCAACTGCTGTGTTCTCCTCACCTTGGAGAGCCCTTAACTGAAACACTAAAGGCTGAAAGTAAGTGTAGATTTCACTTGTCCAGTCTTTTTCAGTTTACAAATAGAGTTGGCTCAAGTGCTGCATGCCTAAAGATAACAGCTTAATGTTTTAATCTGCATAGCACATCCCAGAATGGTCTCATCAGAACACACATACTTCCTAATCTTCCTGGCTCCCAAGTAAAATACGGCTGCAAAGGAGGTTGACCCTCAAACACCCATGACACGAGTGCTGTTATGAAGTGGATATGTGGATGCAGGCATCACTGCTTTCCACTGCATAAATGCAAATGTTTCAAAACAAAATTGCAGGTGGTAATTGACATCCAACATTTGTTGCATCTGGGGAAGTGGATATTTCCATGGCCTCAGTCAGTTGAAGATTGTCAGCAGTAAAAAATTTGTTTCATAATCTACATACAATTAAAGCACAGGCTCAAAGACTGGATAAAACAAACTTTCTAATTAAAACAAAAATATTGGACTGTTTCTGTTTAAAAGCACTGAAATCAATGGGAGTCTCTCCAATGAGTGCGAAGGGCTTTGCAGCAGTCTCTGTGTCCCCTCTCCTCAATCCCCTTTATTCCTTTTTTCCCTTCCTATTCTCCACCCTTTCTTCTCAATGTCTCTTCAATGCTTTCTTACTCTCTTCAAGTCTTTTCCTGGATCCCTTTACCCTTACTACCCTTCAAATCCTCCAGTTCTCTTTCTCCCTCCCCATTTGATCTCTACTCCCACCATACCCAATAGTTATTGCCTTCGTCTTCCCCTTTCTAACCTTTTTGGTTTCTTCCATTTGCCCCATGCTCCATTTCCCCATACCCATCAGATGTTAGACTCATTCAAGTGTTTGTCAACTTCCTCTGCAAGCTGATCTGCTCTTTTAACTGCATATATTATTTATTACTATGAATTTGGACTTTGAGTTGGGGACTGATCCTATAAACAGCTATTGCGGAGTTGTCATAATACACTTCTTGGCTCTTTATTTATAGAAACGACCAGAATGGATTGTGGGAGGAACTTAGCATGAGACACTTCTAGGTAGAAGGTCATTCTTAGTTCTCTGCTGAAGCACATGGTAACTGTTCTGCTCAGACACAACATGGTGTTAACAAGTGTCATTCAAACCCATGCCTCCATGCCCAGCCCCTCATATAACACATCTCAGTCCTCTCTGTGAACTGGATGGTCAACAGCCCTGTGATGCTGGATTAACTCCACAATTACTCTCCCATGTTGTGACACTGAAAATGATTGAGGTTAAGGGTTTTCAAGGTCAGATGGTTTTTTATTTTAGAGCTGCCCCTTCCAGTGGGCTGATGACAATATTTTACTTTAAGAAAAATATAGACGAGTGACTCTGTTACTCAGATAAATGAGAACAATAATTCATAAACATTTTCAAACAATTAATACAAAATTGTCCCAACCGGCTTTGACAGTGTCCCAGTAGAGTCAGGTGGTTTTTGTGGAGGGAAAGAGAAGAGGGGCTGTTTTTAAGCAGAATCTATATCCTGTGCCAGAATTCTTTTTAAAAAATTCAGAGCTAATAAGAATTACCATACGGAACTTACAAAGACAGCCCAGAGGCCCTCTAATAACATGGCAGGAGAAAAGGTAATGAGAAGCTTTTTTCCCCAAAGGTTACTAATGAAGAGCTCTTTTAGAAGTGAATAATTTTGGCTGTGACACTGAGACTTGTACACAAAAGAATGGCCAGGCTGAATTATCTCTTTACAGTCCTTGTTCTACAGATATAATGCTTCTTTTCCCATTGGTCTATCAGTCTAAACAACCAAATTTTAAAAATAATAGCTATTTTTATACTTATCCAGAGAAGAGTGGCACAAATAATATCTGACTGGAGAGAATGAAATGATCCCAACTCGTTTATCCCTATATACTGTATATTTCACTTGAAATTGAACTGTCTTTATCTATCAGAGCACCAGGACGTTTTAGAGTTTCTGACGCATTACCACAGAGTCTCCCACTCCAAACAAAGTTTTTGGTTCTGACTAGGTGTTACATGTCTGATTTACATAGTAATTTTATGGTTATTTTTCAACACACATGATATGAATCACTGTACTCTGACTGTCATACTGTCATTATTAGCCAATTATAACTTTGGGATTTGACTAATCAGTCTACAGTTACTTCTTAGTAAATACTGTGATATGCTAAACTATGACTGGCAATTTTACTATGGTTTATAAACTCAGAATTATCGAGTTTTTCAGCAATAAAGACACCACCTCAGCTGTCCTACCTCCTTCAAAGAGACAAGGTGGGAAGATTTACTGGACTAACTTCTGTTGTTGAGAGAGATGAACATTTGAGCTATCCCCTTTGTAGCTTGAAAGTTTGACTGTCTCTCCAACAGAAGATGGTCCAGTAAAAGCGATCACCTCACCCACCTCCTCCCTCTAATATCCTGGGACCAACATGTCTACAACAATACTGCATGTTACTTCCTTCAATAGAAGCAAGGAAACCCTCAAAACTGAGAAGAAAGAGAAGAAAGCAAAAAAGCAAAAGGTAAAAAAATTGAGCTATCAAACTAATGAAAGAAAAGAATTGTCTAGCTGTTATTAGAGCAGAGGACTGGAAGTTGGGTCCTGGATTCCAGCTCCAGTTCTGCTACTGATACACTGTGTAACCTTGGGTCAGTCACAAAAATCTCTCTGTCATAGTTTCCTCACCTATTAAAGTGAGAATGATAAATGTAGCTCAGAGAACAGGGCTGAAAGTTCATAAAGTACCAAGAATCCACTTGCAACTAGAATCTGAAGCTAGAAACTGGCCTATTACAGAGTTTAGGCCTAGTTTAGGGAAAGAACTGAAATTATATATATTTTTTTTTAATCACAAAAATGCACCTTGTAACATTTGCACATTTGTAGGCATCTACCTTAATTTTGTCAAGCGCTTTTTGAACCTTGGAAAGGTGTTATATGCGTCAAAATATGACCATTATAAACAATAATAGACAACTGGGACACCCGGGGGATACAGCATCCACGTGGCTAATGGAAGTATTAATCTATTCATATTACAGGTTTTTTTGGTGCCAATTGACGATGACATCTTGACCATTGGAACTGGGGAGCTATTGATACTTTATGAGAAGAAGATCCTCCTTGTGGCATATTCCACAGGTCATAACAGAATAGGGAGAGTTCAGTCAGAGTTACAGATTTGGGCAAACTTGCAGAATGGGACATTTTTGTTGGTCAAAAAATTTCCTGGTAATACACATTTGATAGTGTCACAGAAATTTGATCAGGAACAGAAAACCACCCATGTGGATGATGAATCGTGTGACTGAGAAACAGCCTAAGACAACTGTGGATGTGACCGTTCACTGGAAGAAGGCAGCGTAATGAATCTGCTCCAGGGCTTAGGGGGTTAAGTGGCTTGCCGGAAGACGAGTTAATGATGTACTGCTGCATTCAATGAAGATTGATTGAGAATGGTATAAATGGGCAATGGGCAAGGACAAAGGGGCTTGCTTTTGGGAATGAAGCAGAGTGGTGGGGAAGAGACAGATTACAGCTGAAGGTGGCTGGTGTGCCGGGTGGAAAGAATAGTCTCTAAAACTGCAGGAAGAGACATTTCAGTGAAGAAAATTTCACTCATGTTTCCAGCTGTGAGACAGACAGAATGGGAGAAGGATGGTAGTGCCAAATGTCTACTGATCAGATTTATATCACATGAGACCAGTAAATTGCTGCAGAGGTATAGCTGAACCTTATTTTATAGTCTTCTGCTTAGTGAGCTTCTTTAAACTTTGAACTGGCGTGCTGATTATTTTATATTAAAACCAAAATGGAAACCATAGGGATGAAATGTGCAAGAAGGAACCAGCAAATGAATGCAAAATTCTTTTATCATGGCACTGTGCTGTCCTGTGGTCTTGAACAAACACTGGGCATTAATATTTCAGATACTCGAAAGAGGAGCTGGCATAACACAGGGAGACGATGACCATGCTGCAGTCTCATTACAGGGCTATCAGAGAGAAAATGTACTCAGAAAAGAGAGGCTGAGCGGAGTTCACTACCTCGAGTTCAACAGGTAACCGGCACAAAGGCATGCAGAGAAATATGGTAATCTAGTGAAAGTGGAAGAGTCTTACAGAGATAAATTAATAGCATCTAATCTCTTTTAATTCTAATGCTGCACATTATTACTCTACCCAAAATACAGACAAAAGCTTTGCCCAATCAGTACAAGACTCTCCAGGTACAAAATATAAATAAGAATAGGTTTAGTCTGCTACTGAGACAATAAGGCTAAGACTAAATCCAAAATAGGAAGAATGCTGGGAAAGGCGATTCTTTGGCATGATTACCGTACAAACCAAACACTTCTAATCTCGAGTCTAGTTATCCTTCAGCTCAGAAAAAAAGCCTGGGGGTACAATAAAGCTACAACTTCCGTCAATGAATCCCAATATAACAACCATTTCTTATTAGGGAAAGGGCATTTATTCACCACCCCTTTGCAATGGCTCACTTTGGTCCACCTTCCTTTTTAATTTCTCCTCTTGCACTAGAACAGACAAAGGACTCTAGAATAGCCCACTTAATATAACATCTCCAGGTGTAGATACTCAAGTCTAGATACACTAGTAGTAATTATCTAACAGATTTCCATCGCAATCTTCTTGATCGATAAGACTTGCCCTTTCCCCATCCCAAGTGGAAAAGACAGATCATCAGCCTCTCCTCCCTCCTGGTAAGAAATCAAAATTATAGTGCGTCATCTTAAACACTTTGCTTCTAGATTTGATTGTCTCCTCATTTCCTTCTCCTTCTTTCAGCATCTAGTCTAAGGGGCTGTCCATACATTATGCAATGCATTAGGTGGAGGGTCCTTATTTTTGTGTGACTGTTTCAATGTCACAAAGTGTTATAAGCTGGCTGGGTCTAGAAAATCGCCAAAAAAATGTGATACAGAATGTATGGACAGCCCCTAATGGAGGCCGGTCCTAGACATGGCACTGCTCAAAAGTGAGTGTACATGCTACTGTACCTTTTTAAGGGGAGAGGAGTTTATACTCTCCACAAGAGCTGGTTGAAAAATAATCCCGAAATTCTTTCCCTTTTTAATGTTTGTTTATTTATTTATTTTATGCCATTTAAAAATTCATAAAAATTTGAAAGGTTTGGACAGCTCTAGAATTGGTCAAAAAAGATTGTGGGGAATTTTTGTCAAAAGCCCTCCCCGTGCCCCCCCCAACCCTTTTTTGCATGAATGTCAAAATTTTTGACGTTTTCACTTTTTATTGAAATTTGAAAACACTTCAACCAGTTCTGCTTACCAAAATGGCTGGCACACGATGGCTGGGGGAGGAAGCCATGGCACTGCCTTCTCTCTGCCAACTCCACCCACTTTGGACTGCCATGTGCAATCAGGAGGTTAATGAGGAAGCAGTTCCTGTGCTCTCCTGAGTGTGAGGACTATAGTTGTGCCTGAGTCTTCTGCAAACTTTACCAGGAAGGAGAGACTCCTTGATTCCTAAACCCACAGCCTCCATTTCCATCTTTACAATGCACTCACATAAGTGCTAAATAGGATCTAGCCTTTGGTGTTTGGATTTTCCCAAAGCTGTGTGTGAAAGGACCATTTCCCTCTCTTCCCATTAGTCCATACTTGAAAAGAGGTTATAGTAAGGAGGGAATTGCACTTTTATACTAGCTTTATTAAACCATATTATATGACTCACATGCCTTGCATTGTCTGCTATTGCTTGCATCCTTTTTGGTTTAACTTCTACAGTCAAAGAAAAAGAAATTTCTCTGAGCTGAGCTCAGTTTTACAGTTTCCGTCAAGTTTTATTATAACCCGCACCACACATGGTCATCAGTTTTGTCTATATGTTTTGCTTTAGCCATTTGTTGTACAGCTAAAAACAACAAAAAAACAGCACAGCCAGGGCTAGATTAAGACATAGACACTACAGGCATGTGAGTAGGATCTCAGTACTTGGAGTTGTATGTTGATATCAGAATCTCAGCTTTCATTTAAAGAAAGGGGGAGGAAAGGGAGGGAATAAAAGACTGAAAGGAGAATTAAAAAAGGAATAAAAGATTGAAAATGAGAACCAAGTGTAAATCAATGCAGTGACAACTTCCTGAGTACGCAGACATCCTGAAACAGTAGGTCTCAGAAACGTGAGCTGCTCCATTCATCTGAATGGGTTGTTAACTCTAGACTCTCTGCTCTGGGATACAATGGCAGGGCCGTTGAATGAGCATGGGACTACACAGCAGAACAATGGAGGACACTCATTTGTGGTTTGCCATGGAACCAAGGTTACTTCAATCTGGTTTGGAGCACAGTCAGTAAATATTCTGGTTTGGGTGCATTTGTTGGTTTTTTTTGTTTGTTTTTGGTGTTTTGTTTTTTAAACAAAGACTCCAAATTTCTTCGGAAAGCAAGCATTTTTCACCAAAAAAAGTCATTTTGCTAAAAGTACAATTTTCCGTTGAAAAACAGTTTTGACCAGCCTCAAAAAGCAGCTGCATCTCCCTGAGCAATGTGCTCCTTATGCAGGATTCGATGGCTACAGTGTCTATGTGATCATGGACACAATGGCCATGCTTCTTCCCCTGACCACCAGCTTCTTCCCAGAAGAGCTTTACATGCTGCTATCACTGAGTTTAGCCTTGCTCTGTATGTGGGTGCAAAGATGCAATATACACTCGCTCCACAACCATCCACCACTTCCCTGGTGTACTGAACTTCATCATGTCCTCTCTGCCTCTGTCAATTTAATCTTCTAGTAGTGCTATTTAGATCATTTCATATTGGCCCCCTCTTTTTTCTTCTTCCCTTCTCTCCTTAACTGTACTAGCATTTATAATGTGAAGTAAATAAATGAGCTCAATTCGGACAACTCTGAAATTATGCCAGTTTCTGCCTGTGTCCGTTGGGCTCTCTACTGCACAGCCTCTATTATCTAACATTCTCGCCTCAGACTCATTTAAATCTTCTTTTCTCCCAGGCCACACTCTTTAAGAAAGGGAAGAGGGAGGATGGGTTCTTTAGCTGCTTAGGCTCCCATTTTATTTATGACTTGAGGTTTCAGGATGCTTTCCAAAACTTTCTCTCACCCCTCTTGTAATTCAAATCTATTGTACGTGTAAAAAAAAAAAAATCTGGGAATTATATTTCCCCTCCCCTTGGGAAAAAAAAATAAAAGGTTTAATTTGATAATTGCAGAAATAAAAGGCTTCTTTCAAACCTGACGTTAAAAATCTCTAATAAAATGGGGGAAATGAAGGTCTAGGATGACAGTCTTTATCAAAGTGTATATAGAGACATTATATGTTCCAGTAATTGTTTCGGCCGGTGAATTAATGAATCCCTGGCTGTAAGTCTCCATTTGAAATGATTTCAGTGGTGTCTGCTGCTCTGCTGCTTTGGAAAAGCCTGTTGTCTGAAGCTGTGGAGAAGGGCCTTGAACCCTGCCATTCAATCCCTTTCAGCCCATCAGCTGAGTCTAATTGCCAGAAAGCACACGAGACCCCTAAGCCTGATTGTTCCTCGACCTCCTTTGAGGTTCTGAGGCATGAAAAGCAAAAGAGAGAGAGAAAAAAAAAGCTCTCTTTTGATCTTCTGTTTCTTTCTTTCTCTCTCTCTCTCTCTCTCTCTTTTTTCTTGCCTACTCCTACTCTAAGAATGACACATTTCTTTATATGGCTTCTTCTCCTTCTTATAAAGACAATAATTAATAAGGCCTTTATAAAATGAGGCTTGAATTGGTGTCACCTTCAAGGGTGGTCCAGGGCTCTGAAGTGAAAACCCCGGTGGGCTTAGGCATTGCATGGCCTTTGCACAGGTCAGGTTTAAATACCCTGACCTCAATTTTCACTCTCCTCCACTAATGAGTTGATTCGCACATGGATACAAAATTATATGAGGGAAAAGACAAAAGGAGCAAGGTGTAGTTGACACCACACTGGAGAAATTTTAGTATCATCTTTGCGTCGATGACATCACAGATGTGGATATTCTCAAAGTGGTGAAAGATTTCTCTCGCTCTCTCTTTTCTGTCTTCTGATCTAAGCTTTATATAATTACTTTCACAAACTCACACTCTCTGCCTATTATTTGTTCAGATGTCATGAAGCAGTGCCATTAGGTGGGACTGGCGACCAGTTGCAGGGCTCTTGCGTGGTTACACAAGCATAACTGGGCAGCTTCTCTGCAGGTTCTGCTTCACTGCCTCCCTGTCAATTGTTAGGATAAAGTGGCATTATTTGTATCCATTCTATTTCACGGGCTTATCAAGTTGACATCAAAAGTCTCCCTTCCTCCTACCCCCCAGGAAAAAAAAACAACAAACCAAAGATGTTCTTTGTCCATTAAAAGAAAAATGGTGATAGTTGACACTGAATGAGTTATCAAAGGAAGCATGGCATTGATTGCATAAGCTTCTCAGTTAATATCAAATGCCTAACAGGTTTATTAAAAGAAAACTGTGCTCACAGACAAACACGCGGGCTATAATCCTGTCAAATCTCACAAGCTAAGCAAGCTAAAGTCGATCTTGGGCAGTATTTGGATGGGAGGTACGTGGAATGCTGGGGTGTCAAAAAATCAACAAGAGGCACTCTTTCCTTTGAGTAAGTGGAACTTGCAACAACACAGTATTTATCCACAATGTTATATCTTTGGTGGATCAGGGCTAACTACTCAGCCAGTGCTTCCTCATGACACTTGTACAAAATGTTTTTGATAAGCCATGAAATAAAGGTCCTAAATATTTGTGCCTATGCCATTTTTTCTTACCATGGGAAAGCTGACTCCAGTGTTCCTAATCATGTAATAACATTCTACCAATCTTAATCCCTAAAAGAAGTTTCAAATAAATGTTGTATTTTTCACTTTTTGTCCTAAACTGTCATGCAGCATTCCTGTAAAACAGTAACTCTATTCCTCAGATGCAGCTGTGTGTCACTAGAGGTTGGAGTGATTCCTATATCCTATAGCTCTCTCTTCAGGGTATTGTGAGGGTCAGTGAATGAATTTTGCAAGGTTCTGTGAGTTCTTTGGGCAAGAGTATATTAGAAAGAAGATATCACCACTAGGCCAATTCCTTAAGTTCTTACCGGGTCCTTATTTAGGCAAAACTCCCATTGTGTTAGCACTTTTCAGAATTAAAAGCACTTGAAAAACATTCATTCACTGAGTCTTATGACATCCCCATGGGGCAAGTAAGAGACAAATAACAATCCCTTCATCCTTCATTGAAATGATCCACCCATGGTCTGTAAACCAACAGGTGTTTAGTAATCTTTCCATGGTAATTTCCTCCAAAAGAAGGAATGAAAAAATGGAGTCAAGACTTCAGGATTTATTTATGATTAATTATTGTAATAATTGTATTATGTTAGTAGTTATCATGGAAATGTGTGATTTGAATTAATTCTTTAAATGATCCGTCTCCATATCATCTTTGACTCTTCTCAATTTATATTGTTCATTTTGCCAGATAAATGTTAAGAGGAAGCAGCCTAGGAGATATGATGCGTATATGTACGTAGTTCTACACCTCATCATGCCAAGAACACGATACCTTTAATATTATCACACTGATCCTAAAATGCCAGAAATAAGAACCAAATCTCACTGGATATTTTCAAATCTCAACCATTAAAAAATAACTGGATTAAAAAGAAAATATGAACCAAAATCTCTTGTATATCTCCTATTTTAGAGGGTGTATGTTGGGTGTGTGTGGGATGAGTGGGAACAGCAGGATCAGACCGTACAACTGCAGACAGATATTTCCCATACTGAATAGGAACTTTCAATGCACAATTGAAATGAGCTAATAATTCTCCTTGGGCAGGGGATAGGGGCTGGACTCAGCTGTTAGCGGAAGAAAGCATGTTGGAATAACCTGATTTGGTCTCACCAATAGCTTTTTCCTTACAGATAATGAGGGCTACAAACAAAGAAAGGATTTTTCCCCCCATCCTTTTGTCATTTTTTTTTATTGTACTTGCAAAGTGCTTAGAGATGCATGGATACTTTGTAGGACTGGAAGCAACGGAATATCACATATGCAACTGCTACGGTCCTCTCAGAATAAGAGAAATGAATATGGAGTTCATTGTTGTTTCAAAACTAACATAAAATAAGATTACTATATTACTGTTGTGGAATACAAGTTGCATGGGCTGATTCTCAGCTAGTGTAAATCAGGATAGCTTCACTGAAATATGCCAATTTTTAGCAACTGAGGATCTGGCTCTATAAATGTAGTATGTTATGTTAGTATGAGACAGTAATGCAATCTGTTTCCCAGTCACTGGTGGGACTGAGAGAATATCAATTTATCTGACTGCTAACAGGTTACTGTAATGCAGTGCAGTATGGGGCTAAGCTAACAAAGAGGAAATTAATTGAACTCTTGTTAAACAGCAAGTAGACGTACTTTAAACAGTAAAACAGTCAGGAAACACAAAAGTTAAGGTTTGTAGACTAACCTCAACTCCCTCACATTACACACATGGAATGTTTCAGCTCCTTTGCAATACTCTTAATAGACTGCCAATTCATTTCTGCTCTCTCAGACATGTAACTCCTCACGATTTATCAGAGAGTAAAATTAGGTTCTATGGGTTCAAAACACGTGAAGGATATTATGAAAACCACATCTCTGGTACGCCTGACTTGAGTATTTAAATTTTAACCTGAATGTTACAGTGTTTTGGGATTTTTTGGTATTTTCTGTCTATATAGATATAAAAAGATGAACTATATGTAATGTTAGAACTATACACACACACACACACATATATACACTCATACATACACACTATAAAAATATATAATGTTAAATAGCTGCCACATTTAATCCAAATTGTGGCTGCCTTTCACTGTCAGGTGAAATGTGAATGGGTGTGAATAAACAGAATGTGTTTGTATATAAACACACACACAACATAAACAAATACATTATTTACACTCACAGTTATATACAAGAATCATTTCACCCATCAGCCAAATCACTCTTTGCGGTGAAAAATGGCAGTTGTTTAACAATGCACACAGAAAAACATAGAAGTTTGTTTAGGAGGAGGGAAAAACAAGTTTACTCTTTGCCCCTTAAGCACTGTGGGTTTTCTTGTTGTTGTTGTTTTTTGGTTAAATAATCAACTTTTTCCACTAAGAGCACTTCCTCTTCAGTTGGGGGAGGGAGTTTTTGCTAGAAAATTGCCAAAAGCAAAGGTAGTTGATATATTACATCTGTTCTAAAGCATGTCCTAATCTGTAGGATGGTTAAATCTACTCCAACTTTTTAAATGGTACTTTATTTTCTTCCTCAGAAAGGGATTTACTGAAGTTTAGTGCAATAGAGAAGTTCGGATGTTTTCATACTCAAAAGCTTGTTTAATGAAATGTATACATTAGTCCAATAATCTTAATTGTCCACTTTTTTCAAAGGATTGATAAAGCTATATAATATCTAGTAAGTATGAAGTTAAGAGGCTTTAATGATATTGATGACTTTAGCTAGGTATAACCATTTCAGTCCCATTCATGCAAACCCAGAAAACATCTAAGCCCTCATTTACATCACCACTGTAACTTCCGTCCTGTGCTCAGATCATCACAAATTTGAGCCTCAGTGGTCGCCATTAAAAAGTGAACATTTTCCAGCAGTTGCCATGCAGAGATCTGCATCAAAAAAAGATGGATTAGGTGACCTAATAGGTCTTTTTCACTTCTTTAAGACTCAGCAGAATGCAGCTACCTTGGATTCAAAACACATTCAACTTTGCAACAGCTCAAGGCAACCTTACACAGAGTAGATGAAGTGAAAATAGTGTATTTAATCAATTGGAATGTGGACTTGGAGTAAGTTCATCTGTCTACATAAAAGTGGAAAGCTGGCCTGGAAACCAGGATTCATACCCCTTTTTCTTCTTCAGCTGATGTCTCTGATGCAGAGGCTGTGGATTACCACCTTTCATCTATCGCAGTCATGACAGAGTTGTAAAACTTCCGCTCCCCTTTAGATACCAGTCCATCTGATAATATTTCTAACATAACTAGCTCTCTTTCTTCCTCTTCCTGGTTTGCCTGTGATCTTCCCTGATAATCTGAGTGCTGGAAGCAAGATCCTCTGTGATCAGTGAGCTATGTGTCCATAAAAATATGTTATTCTTTTATCTAGGGTCTCAAATAATTGTGCTTTTAAAATCCACCCTTCTCATCACCTCTTCATTTATAGCTGTTCATCCAGCTAATTTTTAACATTCTTCTATAACACCAAAACAAGAATGCTCTGAGTCGTCTCTCAGTGTCCTTTTAAATGTCCAGTGCTTGCATCTATAGAGGAGATCTGATTTTATGTAGCACTTCAGCATTCTAATGTGGATGTGTAGTTTTAACTTGCAACAACACAGAACCCTTTGGAAGTTGGTGAATACATTGTTTGCAAGCTGTATTTTTCTCTTCATTCTTTCATCACATCTTCCATCTGATGATATTAGATTCCCTAAATAGGAGAATCTATACATTTGTTCCACCACTCAACATTTAAGATATAAGCTTTGCCTACCTTGTGTATTTACTTATTATCATACTTTTTTTCTTCCTAATTATCGATTATCAGTCTGTATTTCTTACTGATGTTGCTCACAGCAATAAGCATATTCTGAAGTTCATTCTAGTGAGAAAATACCATTCGTATTTCAAATGGCTACATTAACTAGTGCTTGGTTTTACATCTCATTTGAAAGATTGCATCCTCCAGAATAAAATCCCTCCCCACCCCCAATACTGAAGTACTTGTTTAGTATTGGCTAACAAGGAGGAGACTCTTCGCCCACATCCTCGGTATTCCCTAGAGGTCTTCTACTGATGGGTAAAATCCTGACCCCACTGAAGTCAATGGGAGTTTTACCATTGATTTCAATAGGGCCAGGATTTCACCCCAAATATTTAATGGTATTGAGAGATATTCCCACAAGATTTGCACCAAAAAGCACTCACATTGCACATGAACATGGTAAAATTATACACTGGCTGCAAAATACAATAAGTAAGAGTTTCACATGCATACAGTCTACATCAGAATGCCACATAGAGAAGAAAGAATAGTAGTAATAAACCCTAGGGGCCAGACTCTGAGATCTTCACTCATGTTGTACAGAAACTGAAATCAACGGGAATATTCATGGAATAAGGTACTACGTAGCAGGAGTAAGGGCAACAGTATTTGGCATGATATATATATATACATATATTATGTGTGTGTGTATATATATATATATATATATATATATAAAAAAATCAGTACTGCTTCAGGAGTCAAATTTATACAAATACTATAAATTAGTATTTCTGCTTTACCTGAATATACGCATTTAAGATAAAAGATAAATTATGAGAAAATTCATTAGACTTCCAATAGAATGACCTTTTAAATTCTGACTTGTGTGACAGAGAAAACATGGGGAGCAAAGATGTTTATTAAAATGCTCTGAAAAATGGCTGATTGGGAGCAATATTTAATTTTGTATGGTGTGAATTTCAGTTCCTTCCCCTTCCCCCTTTTTGAGACCACCCACAAAGAAAAGCGTAAAGCAAAGGGGTTTCCTCACAGATTTTGTACGAAACTGCTAATATCCACCAGCTAGCATACCCTCCAGGGAAGTCACTTAGACACGAAACTAATAAAGACATCTACACATCTTTCCTCACATGCCGTTCCAAAAGGGATGAATTTTTACCAATATTCATTTTGACAATAACACATCTAATAACTCCCTTATGAATGCGGTAATATTGAAATTATAAAAACACTGAATGTGAAAATATTTCCATATGCCGTTTTCTTATTCCACACACATCTATTGTTATTTCATTGATGCTCACTGATTGTTAAGAGTTGAACAGCACTGGGAACCTTACATTCCTAGGCATTCCACTTTAACCATCCTCTAAAGCAATTTCAATCCTTTGGAGGTATCAGTTCACTGGAGAGGTTCTCCCATCACAGAAGCCACCAGCATAACTCGTTTACTTACTCAGAGTCTCACTAAAGAGGCTAGGTGCCAAAGTCCTTGATCCCTGGCCATCCCTTTTACAACACTCCCATACATGTTAAGGCTGAAGGTTCAGAAATCTGGAGATTTTATACCGTTACTTAATGCCCTAATTTATATATAGGATGAATATAGATTTACCTTCTTTACATACATGGCAACAAATACCCTGTTTACCCTGCTACATGAAATTGACTTTAGGGACTCCAGAATTGCTGTGTTCCTGACTGGCTCGTGCACCATACCCGAGCTGGTGTCTAGGTAACTCTGGCTGCTCCTTGAGACTCTGCCTCTGGTTGCTTTTCGTCCTGGGCTGGGTAGAGGGCTGTGGTTGGGTATCTAGGGCTCCTGCTTGCCCTAGCTTCTTAGAGAGGGATCTAGATGCTTCTTGCCATCACCTGGGGGTTACTCTGTCTGGACTGCTTGCCCCTAGATGGGTACCTAGCTTTGTTTGTTCCTGGCCCCTTGCTTTCTGGCTGAGGGGCTCTGGATCCCCAGACCGGCTTCTCCCTGGCTTCTCCCTGTACCATGGGCAGATAGGGGAACTCATCTCTAGGCCACATTTCTATGGCTAGTACCCTCTGGTCTCGATCTCTATAGGTAGGCTCCAGGGGGACGCCATAGTGATCTCACCTGGAGCAGCCCTAACCATAAAGATGCACCCGAGGATGTCTCCTCTGCTCTCCCAATCAGGAGACAAATGCCTAGGCAGGAGCAGTACAGAGAGATGCTGAAAACGTACGAACAAGTCTGCAGCCCCTCACAGGATGGCTGTGAATCTCTCTGCTCAGTCAGGGTCACGGTAAATTTAGTTATCCCTCTCATTCAGGCTTTGGTCCAAAGCCCACGGAACTCAATGGGCGTCTTTTGTTTGACTTCAATGGGCACTAGGTAAGTCCTTTATTCGCTGGGGCATTCTTGCCTCTGTTTAAGTCCTTTATTCACTGGGGCAAGCCACTCTTGGGGCAAAGCCTTTGGCCTTGGAGTTTGCTTTCCCCTTTGGTCCATGTGGCAGATAGAAGGTGACAAGCCCGTCAGTGCCTTTGCCACCCCCAACCCAGCTGCCAGGGCTGGGGTAAAGTGGGCCAACAGAGCCCAGACAGCTGAGAGGAAACCCACAGCTGAAGATGCTGATTAGAGCACACCAAAGCTGTGCCTGATGTGGCAAGTGGGAACAGCTGTCCCCCTAGCTGGGGGGAAAGGGAGGAGGCTCTGGACAGGAGCCCTGTTACTCAGTTTGCCTCCTGGCCAAGGAAGGGTGAGCAGCTCAATGCCTCAGGGCCAAGTGGGCCTGGTTTGGGAGTGGGGTTTGCATCTGCACACTGTAAATAATCGAGCACAGGTGATTGCACAGGTGAAGCCTGTGAGTTCTGTTTGTTCTGGAAGGGAGAGACCACACAATGGACCCACAGAGACAGGGGAGCCCATGGCAATCTACCACAGTCCAAGAGAGTACAGATCTCTTGACTCATTGCTTTTCCCAGCCATTTTAACATGAGTACATGAAGTGCCAGTTCAAAATCCTATATCTGATCATCCCTAGCCTTTGGAAGTAATTCAGAAAGCTGAAGCAGGACCTGAATTTTGCAAATGGTCATGTCTTTATCATGGACTAAACAAAATGTTCAGCCTCATGAGGTGTTCAAACCGTGGATCTGAATTTTTTATAAAAATTAAAATAACATCTTGCCACGTTGGTAAAGGAGATCCTTGACTGGAAGTTGCTATGCAAAGTCAATTGAAAAAGATTGAACAAAGGAGGGGCACATGAAAATACCAAATGGCAAATACCAATGTTATTACCAACTATTTCAGCAAAATCTGTTCCATAACACTGAGAGAAAATTAGTAAGTATCCTGTTATAGAGATACTGAAGGCTGGATTAATATTTATGCTCCAGAGTTCAGTGACTTGGATATTTTCATTCTTTTTCTTCTTATTAATTGGATTTTCCACTATACACTGAAGTGGTAAAACGCATTTAATCAATATGCTTTGCAATTAAATTAGCAAAGTACCGATTGTGTTGTGCAAAGTTAAGTTATTCAGTGTATGTTTTTAATCACAATCTTCTCAAGTTATTTCTCATTTGTGAATCTTATGATCCCATTATGTATAATGGAGCGAGAACATAAGGCTGGCCACATAGGTCAGACCAACGGTCCAGCTATCCCCGAGGTTCTCAAACTAATTTTATCGGGACCCCACCCCCTTTCTTTGTGTCTCTAGTCATTTACACCTCCCACATGCACATATGTACACATGTACCCAGCTCTGAAGGCAATGGAGAGCAGCGGATGCTGGCCAGACACCCAGCTCTGAAGGCAGTGCCATGCCAGCAGCAGTGCAGATGTAAGGGTGGTAATGTGGAAAGTGATATGTCTCAATATCACTTTTCACAGCAGCCAGCACCTCATGGGCAACCCCACTTCTGTGGTGCCACCGTCAACCCTGGGCTGACATCTGGAGCCCCATCACCACATCCAGGTGAGGGATTGGGGGAGGAGGGAGAGGAGAGCTGGAGCCCAGGCTGCCTCCCGGTGATAGATTAAGGGGGAAGAAAGCCCAGGCAGGGTTCATCTGTGGGTGTGTGAGAAGGGCACTGGCTGTCCCCTTTATCCGCTGCCCCCACCTCCCAGGTGTACTTGGCCCTTCTGCATTAGCCCCAGCTGCTGTTGATGACAGCTGGAGCTCTTTAAAAAAATAGCACACAGCTTGTGCCTCTCTTGACACATTCCAGTGCCTCCTTTACAAGACATGCCCCACAGTTTGAGAATTGCTGATCTAGACCAATATCTTGTTTCTGAAGCTGGCCAATGTCAGCTACTTCAGAGGGAATGAACAGAACAAGCTATTTTTGAGTGATCCATCCACTGTCATCCAGTCTCAGTTCTGGAAGTTGGGGGTTTAGGGATACCTGGAGCATGAGGTTGCATTCTTGATCATCTTGCCTGATAAACATTGATGGACCTATCCTCATGAACTTATCTAATTCTTTTTTGGACCCAGTTATTCTTGTGTCTTTCACAACTTCCCCTGGCAATGAGTTCCACAGATTGACTATGTGTTGTGTGAAGAAGTACTTCCTTTCCTTTATTCGTTTTAAACTTGCTGCCTACTATTTTCATCAGGCAACCTCTATTATTTGTGTTATGTGAAGGGGTGAATAACACTTCCCGATTCACTTTCTCCACACCCTTCATGATTTTATAGATCTCTATCATATCCCCCCTTAGTCATCTCTTTTCCAATCAGAACAGTCCACGTCTTTCTAATCTCTCCTTGTACAAAGATGTTCCATCCCCCTTATCATTTTGTTGCCCTTCTCTTCATATTTTCCAATTCTAATGTATCTTTTTTTTGATGGGGCAACCAGAAGTGCACACTGTATTCAAGGTGTGCTCCTACCATGGATTTATAGAGTGGATTTATGACACTTCATTAAGTATCCCTTTCTTAACGGTTCCTAACATTCTATTAGCTTCTTTTACTGTCAGAGAAACATCAGCAATGGGTCCAAGATCTCTTTCTTGAGTGGTAACAGCTAATTTAAACCCCATTACTTTGTATGTGTTCTTGGGATTATTTTTTCCAGCGTGCATTACTTTGGAAAAGACCAATGAATATAAAATAATATGTACAGAGTGCTTAGGGGGCGGGGGAACTGTACAGTAGCTACTTAACCAAGAGAATGGCTTAAAATTGTTGTACTGATTCAGCAAACTGGTTCTTAGCCAGAGCTACTGTACTTACTAAATTATTACCTCTGAATTAAAAACAGTTGATTTAAACCCAAACTTTTGAACAGGTGCATTCCTTAGGAGTTTGGCATGTGTCAAATTTAGGAACATAAGTTCCCTGTCACAGGCTGGCCTTTTAAGAGGGCTAGGGTCTCATTTGTACTAGGGCTAGGCCACCTCCTCAGGTGGAGGGAATGAGTAAAGGGTCACATGATGGCGGAGCATGTGAATGAGAACCAGCCCCGCAGGGAGAGGTAAGGAGAGCTTGTGGTCAGTCTGTGGAAACGAGAAGAAGAATGACCATGGAAGGAGACATCAGGGACATCTGTTAAAGAGCAGGAGAAGAGCCAGGGAAGGGGCTAGGTTGAGCACATACGAAGAGACCCCAGAAAGGAAAGGAAAGGAAAGGAAAGGAAAGGAAAGGAAAGGGCAGTTTAGGTGATTGTGTAGACAACCTGACTGTGGTGGGTCCCAGAGCTGGTGGCCTCTGGTAGAGGCAGCCATGGATTCCACCTATGCTGCCACCTCTGTATGCATGTGGGGACAGAAGGCAGACACTCCTATTGAAAAGGGGAAGAAGGGCCTAGGAAGGCTGGAAATTGAGCCCAAAGAAGACATAAAAACCCTCACGGAGGAGGACAGACTCTGAGACGAAAGGCTATGGTGGCAAGAGTCTGGGGTAGAAGATTGGTTTTGTGGTTTTTTTTAGACTTTGGTTAACTCCCAAAGGGATAGGCTTGTGATCCAGACAGAGTGCTAAGTCACCTCAGTGAGCTGTGATCCAGACACCAAAATAAGTCAACTCAACTAACTGAGGTGACTTATTCTTACTGGAAGTTGGTGGTTCCCCATCTGAGGGAAGGGAAACTAAAGCAGTAGTTTGGGTTCCAAACTGAGCCCATGGTTTCTTGCAGAGAACTCCCATTTAAATGAATGAGCAAACATGGGATGGGGCAAAACCTGGTATCTAGTCTGCATCTTACCCTCCCATAGAGTTATATGGGTCCCTAGAGCCCACTATTTGAAGGGACCATTTTATGCCACATCTTCTTCCGCCTACTTTCAAAATTAACGCCACCTTCCCTCAAAAGAAAAGGAGTGACATTAAAGATGTGATACCGGTAAAGGGAAGGGTATTCCCAAGATTGCTTTAATAGAATCTTTTCAAAGGGGGGCTCAAGTATCATATGGATTGTTTTGGCAGTGTAACCTGTCCCATGGTGGCATCCTCATGATATTCTCCATGCACTCCTAGAGGCACAGAGCTTTCAGCACTTCCTAATGGTGGCTCTCCTCAGCCTCAACCTCCTACCCCACGGAATACCTGAAAGCCACAACTGAGATTAAACTGTGCTTTAATGGGTCAGGGATGGAAAGTAAAGACTTGCCCAGTAGCCGAGAACCAGCGTTAACAGCGTACAACCACGGGAATGGCTCAGATGTTCCGGGGCAGTCTATCAGGCACCGGAGAGTTTTATCGGGATCACCTGTCTGTGATGCTGCATTATCTGCTTACCCTTCATTCAGCTGTTTTGAAGGAGTCACTGGGTTTACCTAAAACAAACCAAGCAACAAAAAAGAGCTTCCTGCTAAGAGTCTTAGAAAGGGGGGGGGATAACATATTGATAAACCAAACTGAGCTGAGAGGTTTAAAATTTGCAATTGATGCTGTGCAGGCAGTAGATAAGAGTCTCCCAGACAAGTTAAAATGCCCAGATATGCCAATCATCCCCAGATAGATTCAAAGGGTGGTGAACTCATGTTACTCACGTTGCACGGGGCTATCTTATGTTACTTACATGACATAAATGGATTCATAATCGCACATTTGACTCATTGTGTCACCTTTTTAACAGGGGAAAAGCCATTGTCCACTTCCAGTGGAAACAGCAAAGCAAACCTGATCAGATTATTCCAGCCATTATTCCAAGTGAATTGTCAGGTTGAGGGAGTGTTCTGCTTGTCTGACACAAGTGCAGACACTGATAGCAAATATGTAACCTGAATGCATATAAGGGCCCGTTCTGGAAGCCCTTCCACAGGCAAAACTCAATGCTCCTTTCTCAGCCATCTAAAATCTAAGACAACCGACTTGGCAATCCACTTCTTTCATAAGAATCATTTTGTAGATCTGTGAATACGGACTCTTGCTGCTCACATTTAGCAAGAAAGTTTCCTGCTTGGCTCTTCCATTAAAGTTCAGGGGCACGAAGGGCCAGATGAGAACAACATACGAATACAGACTGGGACCTAATCCTGGCATTCTTATTCTGGCAAAAAGCCCATCGAAAGGTGGGCAAATAATGGGAAAAGATATTCAGGAACATTTGGGTAAATTAGAAAGGAAATGTCTGTTCTTCATGTTTGCAACTTTTTTGTATTTATCCTTCCTAGCGTTCACCCAAATGCAAGTCTGTTTCTGGGAAGGGCAGAGACGTTGCCAATGGAGGGGACATGAAACCATTTAAGGGCACCACAAACAGATGGAGACATGACTGCTACTACAAATAGAAAACTACAGGCTCTGTGCCTGTGAGGGTTGCATTCTCCAAATTCACGAGGGCTTCGACACAAAGATTGCTTAGCTGTGCTTTGCTTTGTGGAGGGATTAGAATTTAGACCCTATTCTAGTAAATTATTTCCTACTCATGGGGATATAGAAGAGAATAGATGCCCAGCTTCAGACGCAAACTGTATCTAAGAACTAGGACTTCCAGCATCCACCTAAGAAAAACAGCTGTTCAGTCACTGATTCTTATCTAGCTTGTTTTTCAGTACCCCAGCAATTCAGGAGAGGTGGGTTTCACAAGCATTTTTGCCAGTACTCTGGCCTGCCTCTCAAAATCAGCTGGTTTGGTTTTGTTTCTGAACTAGTAGTTACTAACTTATTCGTCATCCCTGGAGAGCAGCTCGCTGTCTGTACTAGAACGGGATGCTCCATATTATAGCCCCGTGGCAGCAACACTATACTTAAAAATGAGATGGGCACTTATTTTCAGCAGTTTATTACAGTGTGCAAGGTTGCACTCAACACTTCGGTTCACTCCTTGGCCACGGTATTTTCAGGCCTGGCAGCTTGACGACACAGCATCTTAAAATATGCTCCCCAGTCAATTATCAAAAAGAGAAATTCACCTCCACCGCATCAAGTCCATCTATTCAAGTGCAGGGATTATAGGAGTAGATTTCACCCTCCAACTGTGGACTGGGGAATGCAGACAATCCCTCTTCCCCTCACTGGGCACCTATTCCGTGTGTGTCTCAAACAGTGTCTGCAGACTCTCTGCTTTAACTGTATGGAGTCCTGTGGTAGCCCCTCTTCCGGCATGATCTTAGCCTTCTCCCATTGCCTCCCTTTGTAAGGCATGTCTTCTGGGGCCTGCAGAGGGGATAGGCCCCATCTACATACACATCCATAAGCAGTTCCCACATGCAAGCCTATTACAGGGCTTAAACAACACAGAAGCTTTGAACAGGTCATTTGCCCCAAAGCATCAATTCAGGGAGGCACTTTAAACACATGCCTCATTTTAAGTATGGGTGGGACTTCTCACATGCATAAGAACCTGGCTGAATCAGGGGCTAAGTGTCTTTCACCTTTAGGTGGCTGCTCTAACATCAGCGGTGTGTGTATTTCACAGCGTCTCTTGACCAAATTTACAGCAGATTTTCCAAAGTTTGTGGTGATTCCCAATCACAAAAATTAGAGCAGAACCCTCAACTTAAAGTCCAGCATGAGGGGAATGGAGATGTTTAATAATTGGAACTTCTGCTTCATCTGAACCTTTGTATTCCTGGAAAAACTTTACATAGAAGACTAAAATAGAGCAGATAATACGGTTGATTCTGGACTCCGCTAAACTACATTTTGAATGGAATAGCCCTAGAAATGTGGGTTTGTTAGTGGTGGTGATTTCTTTTGGTTTCTTTTCATAAAAGTAACAGATATTTCTGTGGTTTTAGTATACACAGTGCACAGAAGTTTTGTGACTATAACATACAGGGTTTCTGTTTGTTATCACTTCAAAAGCATGATCTCTTTTTAAATATCCCTTTTGACAACACAAACCTCTGATCTGTAAGTTGAAATTGACTAAACTAAGATCTGATAATATGCAGTTTTACTTCCAGCCACATCCTGTGCTCACAGCAATAAAAGCCGCGATTACCTTTGATATGGCTGATGATGTTACCAGGATAGCAGATATTCCAGCTGGTTAATTTCATTTCAAAACCTGACATCAACATCTATTTGCTGAATTTCAGCTAGTGCTACAGATTTCATTTCATAGTGACCAGAGATATTGTTCAAATAACTCACTTTCCCTCTTCACTGGAGAGTTTCTAGCTCACTATTCAAAACAGAATCAATCACCAGATAACCACACAGTCTTTAACACCAGGCTGGAAAACTCAAACCAAAATCCTGGGCTTTAATTTTTTTTTTTAATGATGGCAAAACCAAAAATATCTCTGAAAACCAAATAATCTCCAAATAATAAAATTAGGATCAAGACTTACATTGCCAGTGTCAGATACTTTCCCAGGAGAGATCATAAAATTGATACAAGTAGGCTTTGTCAAACGACTAAGGCCATGGGGTATTTTTTTCATTTTCATCTCTAATACCAAGCAGGAATTGATCTGTTAGGATAAACGACCTGCTGATGCGGTAGCCCATGGGAATATAGAAGCCAGGAGGTGGAAAGGAGGCATACAAAACCCCAGTGTAATAACCCTGATCTCCCATCAATGTGCTGATTCTGTTTACTGAATTGCCTGCTACTTCTACAGCACCAGAGCTCATTGCTTGTATGATGTTGGAAACTGAAGGACCAAGATGTCCAGCTCCAAGATAAATCTCTGCAGCCATATCATTGGGTGACTGCTCATCTTCACTTGTCTCCTCCTTCACATGGGCCAAAGCAAAATTAGGAAGAAACTTGATAAATCCAAACACAGAATGTCCTTGGATGGGAATAATCCAGCAGTTGAAAATGTGGCCTTTCACAAATAACTTGCAATTCCTTGTTAAATCATTAGATGGCATTCCTTTAAGAATTACAGAATTGAAATGGATAGAATCTGGTTGGATTGTAAACCCAAGAGGCCTGGAATAGTTGCACTGCATTCCACAACTGCTAGTGCTATTCTGTGTTATGAACTGCAGACGTTCCTAGATGATAAATATATATGGGCATATGCTGGCAGATCTAGCAAAAGTTGGCACAGACAGATCCTGGGAAGCCCTGGATACCGGACACAAGTAAAATCCTTCTGGGTCAGGTCAGGATCCCCTATCCATTCGTGTTATTTTATGCTGCAGGATCCTTCTTACGGCTCTTCTCTGCATGAGCAGCATGTCTATAATCAATGTGGGTTGCTAGTAATTACTGGTGGGAATCCCACTGAACTCAATGGGAGTTTTGCCTGAGTAAGGACAGAAAGATTTGACAGTATATATCATTATTTTTAATCACAACTTGAAATTCTGTCAGCTTTGAAAAAAAACGAGTCCCCACATATCTATGCAGCCGTATCAGAAGATGCTACCACTGAAACCAATGGGAGTCTTGACTGAATAACAATGGAAGGGAAGGATGCCAGAAGTAACCCCCTAACTGGGTAGGAAATAGATACTTCCACTTCCAAACTCCGAGCAGGACCGAGCCCTCCCTCACTTCCACGCACACACTATGCCGAGTCCTTTGTAAATATTACTCTCATGTAAGTTTCCCTCCCTCCTTGTTCTGAGTGATATGAAACATTCCTTTCTCACTGTGCTCTCTGTGCTGCAGCACAGGAGCTGAGGGCTGGTATGGCCTTGGTGGCTAAAGGACCCAGATGCCCTGCTCCAGGATGAATCTCTGCAGCAGTGTCATTGGGTGTCAGCTCATCTTTCCTAGTCTCCTTCTTGGCTTTAATGACAGATCTGCCTGTGGGGTTTGGTGCAGGGTCATCTGCAGCTGTGCTGCTCTGTCCTTCTTGATGTCACTTTCCTTTGATTTTTTGAGGATGGGGTGCATTCCCTTGACACGATGCATCTACACTGTCTGATTAGGGAAGAAAAAAAAAGGAACATTCCCCAATACTTTTATAAGTAGAGTAGGTTGGCTGCATATTGTTCACTGCTTTGTAAATGCTAGATGAAACTGAGAGCCCTCTGGGAAGTGAAATGGTATAATGCAGGAGAATAATGTCATGCAAACGCTCCTTCTGATCATGAGAAAATATTGGCCAATGCTCCACACTGCATGACTTAATGTGTTCTTTAGTTCAAAGCAACACAGCTCTATATACTAATGTGTGTTAATTAAAACTAAGCCTCCATGAAATACAAAGTAAGGTAAATGTTTGTCTATTGGTAGGTTTAAAATGCCATTAAAATATGCTTAAAATATGTATCATTTTGTTTTGAATAGCATATAAAAATGACCCACACGACCCCTTTGTTCGTCGAGGCTATATGAATATAAGAAAATATTGAGGCTAAATCCAGAAGTTGTTATTAAGGCAAAACTGATTTCTGTGGGAGGAAAGCCTGACAGACTAAAGGATTTGACCAGCAGTTTCTGAGAATCTTATCCACCATCTAGGAATGTTAGCTAGTAGTACAGCACTAACGTGATGTGCTTAAATATCTCTGATTAATTCTTCATTAACTTCACTAACTTCATTACGCAGATGAAAAGGATTTACCTTGACCTAGGATTTGAAAAAAAATATATACATCAGCTTCAGGGAATGACATATTGCAAAAAATGACCTGGTTGAATTGCATGAATGTTTTTCACAAATGTAGAGAAATGCTATATCTTCTTCATAAACCAGTAACCCTACTACCTATAAATTGTAGATCTTATCCTGCTTTACACATATCCAGAAGTGGTCAGCAGCTGTTTTGAAGGTGGAGCTGCAAATTAACAGCCCTCTCTTGCTTCCATTTAAGTCACTGGAAAAATTTCCACAGATTTAAATGGAGAAGGCTCTAAGACACCTTGAGCCAGCTCCTTAGCTCAGATTCCATTGGACTTAAAGATATCCTTACAGGGCAGCAGGGAATTCCTGCCACACGGCTGGGTGTGGACAGGGCCACTTTCCAGTGATTTCTGGCTGATGAAATGGTCCCTAGAGAACTTTGGCAGCCTGTGTAAATCAGAACAGCCCCATGGCTGCTCTAACTTGCATTTAGAACCATCTTGGGCTCTCCCACTTCAGCTGCAAGTTCCTTAATTCTATCATTTGAAAATATATATTATAGATTAGATAATTATGCTATTTACAGGTACATTGGTCATTAAAAATACGACATTTTCCAACAGGCTCTGCCCGCTTAGCACAGACATCTTTTTTTTACATCCAATGGGGAAAATGTGATCATTTCAAATGGGTGTGGTCACTGCTTTTAAAATGGCTAGCACCATCTAACATTCAATCATTTTCCAAAGAGAGTAAAAACAAAAATGGATTTGAAGGAAAACAATTGCACTTTGCGCTGCTTCAAGTCATATAAACAACTCATCATGGCGGGTAACGTAAGAGAGAAATTGGGGTTGCTAGGAGTTCTAGATTCTACTTGAAAACAATAAAATAAATATGATTTCATTCCACCTAGCATTAGTTAAAAGGTAAATATGCCCTGCGGTACTTCTAAGACAAACAAGATGATGTGGCAAAATGGAATAGACTATAATAGGCTTCAGAAGCACAAAGTTAAGCTAATTCTCTTTGCTTAGTAATGATTATTATATCTTTTTCACACTGCAACACACTCCTATATATGAATCCCATAGGTAAAATCAGTTTGACAAGTTTAGTAAACCAGTGTAAATAAGCAGAGATGCACATTAAAGCTCTGACTCCACATTAAAGCCAAATCAACACCCTTTACTAATAGAGATGTTCAAAAAAGACAAAACACCTCAAAGCAAAGCCTCTGTGTTTGTGCTGCTATTTCATGTCAAGGCAATTACAGTGATGCTATTAGGAAAGATCAGGGAGGGCGCAGTGTTGTCATATAGGAAGAAGAGAAAACAAACCTTTAAGCAATCATGTAGAGCATGCAGAACATCTGAAAGCTGGTGAAGGAACAAAGCTTAGTACTGTCAGGCTATTGATCTGTTCCAGAAGGTGCAGAGTTCTGTACCATTGTGATTGCCTTCCCTGCTGGGTTGAGAGAGGTCTGAAAGAATACAGTATTGATCTGGCCCAGTTCTTGAGAAGTAACTTACTGATAAACACTGACTGGAGGCCATCAGCCCTGAAAGCAAACTGTTGCAAAACAGCACAGCTCACACCGCACAGCTCATATGGGTTATAAACATTCAACTGGCATAGCGTTCACTCCATAGCAGGCTCTTTTTGTCGTAGAAAGGCAGTTTAGCCTAGTGGACAGGGAAAGTTGGGTTCTATTCCCATGTCTGTCACTGATCTGCTGAAAGCTTTTTTTGGGTAAGGACAGTATTTTATGATATGTTTGCGCGGTGTCCAGCACAAATGTGCTCCAGTCTCAGTAGAGGCTTTTAGAGGCTGCCATAAAACAAATCACAATAAAGTTCTGTATTTAACAATACATGTACTGGAAATGTTTCCCTTCCATTTCTTATTCTGCACTTGAGGACAATGTGGAGAATGATGAATGTATCTGGATTTCAGTGACCACTAAAAAAAATACTCACACCTTTTATTCTGTTCGACATCTGTTGAATCTAAGAATTACATAGACCTAAACAGATCAAACAATGGGTTATTGACGAGAAAGCACTTCTGCTCTTGCTCAACCCCAAGGTCCATGTTCTCCTGCAAAAGTCAAGTTAATGTCGGTGGGTTTTATAAGTGCAGAACAAGGAAAATTATGCCTCTAAGTACATTAAAAAGAAAACTGAAGATGAGATGTTCTTTCTTCCAGTTGTCCCATGTTCAAGTGCAGTTGCAAGTTGCAGACACAGGAAAAGACAGCAGGTGGGAGATTTTAAGCCAGCCTCAAAACTGAGAAGGCCAGTTTTTCATGTTCAGACTGGAAAACATCTGAAATGCTCATGTGTGTGTATGGAAGTGCAGAACCTAGTGTGATTTTTAGCAATCAGCTAAAACATTTAGTCCAATAAGGTACTATAAAATGGAAATAATGCTATCAGAACTGTGGGTTCAGCTCCATCAAGACTTCAATGGACGCAAAGAAAAGAGCTCTTAAGCAGAGTTCAGAGATTTAGCTCACAAGGTATGACTCCACGCATATGACTCCACTCACTGCTTAGAGTGAGAAGAGGAAATCTGCACAAAACCGCAGAGAATGAGAAGGAAAGTACCTGGCAAAAAGGAACATGAAAGAGATATTGGGCCAAATTCTCTTCTCAGTTACATGCCAAAGGAATTTGGCAGAGTATCCACCATCAGGTCTTAGATCTCTATTAAAGATCATTAAAGCATTGTTTCTCAATGGAACACCCCTCTGCAGGGCAAACATATTTTGTTCAGAGCTAGTATGAAGAATAAAATTTAACTGTCCAACCTGAGGCATCTCATAAGAGAATCTGACCTCTGAGTACCTCCCAAGATTTCTTTTTAATGTCTTATCTTCTCTCCAAAGCTTTGACCTTCTATGGCTGCTAGACTGTTCTTTGGAAACAAGCTTTGCATAATGAAGGACGATGCCAAAACAGTATTCCCATTGACAATCATGTCCTCCCAAGGAAAGGTCATGGACTTCTGTGAAGCGTAAAAGAATCAGTGTCATAATGGCTTAAGTACACTTCTGGGCTAGGAATAAGAATGAGGCTACATATTCACTGACGGCGGCAAATTCGTCGCCGTCAGATTGACTTCTCTGGATCTACCGAGCGGTTAGTGAGGACTGCTCAGTTGATCCAGAAATTGACGTGTTAAGATCACCTTCTTAAGTGGTGTAGTGCTGCATTGATGGGAACCATGCTCCTGTCGACGCAGTGCAGTGAAGACAGTGTGTAAAATAGAAGCAGAGAAGTCGATGGGAGTTGCACAAGTTTTTTGAGTAGCTTGAGTAACTCTGGTCAACTGCTGCCGAATCTCCGAGGCAAGTGAAGATAAGCCCTGAGAGTATCCTGATAGATTGCCATGATATGCATGTGTTAGTAGGTACACAGTATCATAGAATGTCCATGCACAGCAACTCTGGTAAGCACTCTGGTATTTGTTATGTTCACAGCATACAAACAGAAGTTAAATTAAAAACATCAAATACTCTTTGCTGGAAGATTGCAACTACTTCTATTCTTATACAATAATGGCGAATGCCCAAGACACAACTCAACTCACCTTTTTCTAGGCTGGTTCTTTCCACATAGCTTCTGATTACACATTTCACTACAGAGTCCTCTAGGCTTCAAGCAAGAGAAAACCAGAAACCCTGATCCCCTTTCCCTTGTACACACACTTAAAGTAATAGCTCGCAATTCCAACACAGTCCTCAATATACCCTAGTGTTTACATTGTTGAGAGAGTGGTGAAGAACATGTATGGCTTTTAAAAGGACAGATGGGAGAAAAATGAGGAAAAGCCTCACATTCCTCCTCCCGCCCCCCATGTACTGCACACAGAACACTGGCCATTTCACTAAGGACAGTTTCATTGCTTGACTTCCCTTCTCTTTTATGTTATCCTAAAAAAATATCATTTCAAAAATTCTGAAATCTCATCAAATGGCACCCAAATATGTAAATGGTGATTTTTGTTGTTTGTTCCAGATTTGTTTCAAATTTCCAGGAAGTTAAAGATAGATTCTCCCACTATGCACCTCAATCTGATTTTAAAGCCTTAAAATTGAAGACTTTCATAGATTCATAAATGCCCAGGCCAGAAGAAACCATTATAATCATCCATCCAGACCTCCTGTATTGCGCGGACCATAGAATTTCACCTGTCGACTGCTGGCTGTGTCTTAGAGTATCTCTAGATCTTCATCTTGGGAACCATGACTTTATATCAATGCACAAAGCTGAAGATCACCGCCCATTTAACTGAAAACTACCATAGTTCTGGTGAGTTAGTTGTGAGCTTGAGCCTACAGCATCCCCCCCTAGCATGATAAACTATGCTACATATTTTTGCTAAGCAGCCCATTGATCCTTCACTGTATGTCTTATGAAAACAGCCAACGTGCATTGATTGATTGATTTCTGTAACCTTCATATTTGAGAAAAAAATAAACATTTCCCAGATCCTGACACACTCTTTTTCTCTCTGAACTCAACATTGTTTTTAAATAAAGAGTCACCGAAGCAGCAGACCTCCTGGGTTATCCAGGTCATTTCCCTCTATCAAGCAAGATTTTCCCATACACTCTGACCCTCTCAAGGATTTTATCTCGCCTATTTTCTGAACACCTCTAATGATGGTGACTCGGCTTCCTCACTAGACAGCTTATTCTTCTGCCTATCTCTAATTGCTCTTACAGTTAAGGAGGGTTTTTTTCCCTCCTTGTGTTCAATGTGAATTTTTCCATTTTTATTTTTAGATCCTTCCTCTCCCTTTAGCCCTCCTGAGGAAACAGTCCTTTCCCTCCCACCTACTAATACTTCTCAAGCATGTGCACACTGTTGTCATATCCCCGTAATTTATCAAGGATGAGTGAGTAAACTGTATTCAGTTAAGGGCCCAATGAAAATAATAGCAGCAGAAATATTTCCACCCTAGTGGATCCTGCAGGGGTGCTCCTCTGAAGATGTTTCTGTGTGGAAAGAGGAGTGTACCTATCTTACTGCTCAACCTTTGCCCCCTGAAGAATCAGATGGGAAAGGGAGTCGAATGTCAGAGGAGAGTAGACAAAAGACCACTGACTAATGAACTCAGCTCTCAAGAACTCTGTTCTAAATGGTGCTGGGGCTAGTAAGTGAGTCTTTGGGGTAGTCAGGGACCAGTCAGAGTCTCCAGTTGCCCCAAGACTATGATTGTCTTCTCATTTTTCCTGCTCGAGAATCCACATAGAGAACTCTGCAGAGCCCTCAGTTCAGCTGAGAGTTTGGGAGAAAATCAGCTGGGCATGGTTTTCTCCTGAAGCTGCGTGTGTATTGAATTGGTCAGCCATTAGTAACTCAAGCATCCATGGCACACATGGCTAAGAGAATTGATTAACAGCAGGGTGGACAGCAGCAGGCAAGTGGGTTGGCTGACAACCTTAACACGATCGTTGTTTCATCACATAGTCAAGTTCTTTATCTTTTCAATTGTAACCGTCTCTAGATTTTTATGCCATATTGTTAAACAGGTAGGGATCCAGAAAAGGCAAATGAAAACCAGGGATGGGTCAACACATTCAGCTTACTGATTAAAATATGTGAAGAGACTTTGAAAATTTAATTTGCATGCCCACGTTAATGGATTAATTTCTGCTTTGGAGAATTCACGGGGGATAAAGAGGTACAGAAAAAAATAATCTGGTGGAGGCAAGAAAAAGGTGAAAATGAAGCCAAGAAGCAGAGAGAAAAATAAAGGCCAGCTGTGGAAAAAGAAAGAGTAGAGAAAAATACTAGGGAAAACAAAAGTATCATACTGTATATGGGTATTTAGAGTAGCCACTTGAGCAAGCTTTGTCATGAGTTGTTTCTTCTAATACTAATTTAGGTGCCAGTTCAGGAAGGTACTTAAGTATACGCCTAAGTTAATATATGAGTAGTGCCCCTGAAGTCGATTTGTGAGGCTCATATTAAGTACCTTGCTGAATTGGGACCACATAGCAAAAGTGTTCCTTCAGCTGGAAATCCCCCAGATAGAAACCCAGATGCAAATTACAGGGTACTGGAGGAGGTCTTATTGAGCTGGAAGGTTCATAAAGGCAAACTAGCTTTGCAATCACCCCAAAAAGTCATAGAGATTTGCAAAACCTCCAAGACAAAGAGCAGGACATCCTCTTGTTCTAAATTATTTTTTAAAAGTTGATTATTTATCAACTTTATGCTAGTGGAGTGAATTACTGCTCAGGTAATTGACATAGGAATGTGTGCAAATGGCATTTCTGTATGGTGATAAGAGAATAGTAACAGACTTCCTTTATTTCGTCGTTAAAAAAAGGAAACATTTTCTTAGTCTTGAGAGTCTAAGAAAAAAATCAGGAACAAATATTTAAAGCCCCTAAAGGGAAGTTGTGTGTGTGCAAAAGCATCTGCATGGTCACAAAAGGAGACGAGGGCAGAGTTATGACAGAGTTACTGAAGTGAACAACCTTGATCTGACCAAAAGGAGTCATTTACTTTCAGGTACTCCCCAAAGGTTTTATTCCTTTTGGCTGCTAGGCCAGGAATGTCAGCTGTGTTGAGATGGGGCACCCTGGAAAGAGCAGAGCCTGAAAGCCAACAAACAGGTTCCGCATGACTGCTGTTAGGTCTAGGAGACTCCACAGAGACCTGAACTTTTTGGCCAGATAGGTGTGAACCAAAGAGGGGACTGAGTCATTTGCTTTTAAAGCTTTCTTTGCTTTATGAAGGCTTTAACATTTTCTTTCCTCCCCAATAGCTCAAATGGCTACAAACCTTCAAAGAAGAAACCTACACACCCGAAAAGGAAGGAAATTAAAACAAAAAAAACAGGAGCGCTTTCTTTTTGCAAATAAACCACAACAGGGAAAAATCCCACAGGAGAATTTATTATTATTATGAAGAGGCAGTAGGTGGCTAGGCAGCAGGGGAGCCAGGGACCACATTAAGTTTCTTTTCATTGGCTTCCCTAACTGTAGAGCTTCTTAAACCTTCTCTCTCTGTGTACCATAAACATTTAAACAACATAAAGGGGGACCGGAGGAGGAAAAGAAATTAAAAAAACAAACAAACCAAAAAACCTTTGTTACGCTGCAGTTAAAATTGAAAATGTGTATCAATAACTTAAGCATAAACATAAACTCTATAATATAGTATTGCACAATCGCTTTTCATTTAAAGTTACTCACAGACACACCTCATTGACTCGGCAATGTATTAGTGTTTTCACACATGCTTTGAATGGATTTGCCTTACAAAAATCTCACATATTTTCCACACCTGGGAGGGGGAGGGAGGGGAGCGAGGGGCTGTTCCAGTGCCCCCTAGATGCTGTGGAAATTCTCCTAAAGTCTTTAAAAGGCATTTGTGAGCCTATTATGCCAAATTTGGTTATATTTCCTGCAGATTTTCAGTTTCCTTACTCATTTTCAAAGGCTAATCAATTTCTGTTAAGCAATTTGTCTTTCTGTATACTTACATGAACTAAGAAAAATCTAGAATTACTTCTCTCTCTTTCTCTCTCTGTATATAGATACCGATATATATAAAACAACAGTGTGTGTTGAGATCCAAGGCTCAGCCTTATGCAGAGTCAATATTCAAGGCTCCAGGAGAAATTCTTACCTCACTGAAGGATGTGTAGAAAAAAATAATTCCAATTTACCATTGCATCTCTTTCTCAGAGTGTTCTGTTTTAAAGAACCTGATCCTGTAAGAATCTCAGCTTCTAAAGATTCCATAGATTTAAATGGGATTTTAAGACACTCCTCCCGCACAAAGATGCTTCAGCATTTTGCAGAAATGACCTCCTGAACTAGCTCAATCCCATTTAAGAATTCTTGCTGGTTGGGCTTTTCTATTAGCAAATTTGTATAAAGCTGATTATGAGGAAGTATGGTCTTGAGTTTACTCATTGAACTTAGAATCTGGATCTGGGGTCAATTCTCAGCTCTGGCACAGAATTCTTGTGTGACCTTGGGCAAGTCACTTAACCTCTTTGTGCATCAGTTTCCTATTTATAAAATGAAGCTAATGTTGCTTCGTTTCTTCCACCATTTGTCTGCCTTGTCTATTTAGACTGTAAGCTTTTTAAGGCAGAGCCTGACTCTTAGTTTGCATTTTTACAGCACCTACCACAATGGGGGCTTACAAACACTACCATAACTCAAATAATAAATAATACCAATTGCTCTGACAGGTGAATAAATGCAATAGTGTTATGGTCCTGCCACAGATGCCTGTCGCACAGCTCTGAGAGGGCCTGTTTCATTCATGGTAAAAATATATATGAGATGGGAGGGCTGAGAAGAGGAAGAGATTCCAATTATCAGACAGAAGGAGCAAAGTCAATCAAGAAAGGGCATCCTCTCCTCCTTCCCGAAAACAGTGAAGGTAGCAATGCCTTTAGTTTTCAGAGGCAACATGTGATGCAAGCCAACAGTTCAGCTTTCTACATTGCTAATAAAAGGTTAAGGCTTCAAGCTATTTTTTTAATTTAGATCTGTTGTTTGGTAATTGGAATAAACATTCAAATTTGAGCATCAAATTTCTCATTAGTTTCACATCAATACCTGTGCTGAAACTATGGATCAGTGAACCGAGTTTCTCACTGCCCAAGTGAATTCATTAATCATTCTCTCCTAAGATGGGTGTATAAGCAGACAGCTGTTCTAAGCAGCTGTCTTCTGGTAAAACTCCTAACATACCTATTGTTAAAAAAAAAAAAAAAAAAACAACTTTTCAGCCGTCTGCTGTTGTCTTAACTGGTAGATCTACTGGTACTGACAGGTCTGGTAAGAAGGAACTGAATCGCCACTCAACAATGCATTCCAATTTGTAAATGGTCACTTTATGGTTACAGATAGAAAGTTTTAAAACCATTCAGACTTAGTTACCACTTCTTATCTGGAGTATCATGAGGAAGAAGAAATACAAAACCGAGTGCTGCGAGTCCCAGACGGATGCATTCAGTGAACAAATATAACCTAAAACCGAATGCAGCTGAGCACTCCTTCCCACCCATAACCACATGGGCTTGATTCGTCACCCTGTGCCCCTATTCTAATGATAGAAATTTAGACTTATTTTCATATACCTTGATGGGCTGGGGCTACTTGGACAGATTAGAGTCCACATTAGTCTCCTATTTTCCATTACGAACTACGCAAGCACTTAGGTAATCGGAGCTTATCCTTTTTAAATATATGCAATCAGGAAATTTGAGACTGCCTTGATGGACCATATAATATTTCCTTTAGAAGCTCCCTGATATGCCTGCATCTACAAGTTCAGCCATACAGCAATGATCTCACGGGGTACCCTTTCTCCAGCAGCGTCACACACTTAGAAGTAAAATGAGACCATGGTAATCTTTCCTTGAAAAATATATAAACAGGGACTTCTGGGTTGATCTTGTCTAAACCAAGCCCACAGACAGAAAAATAATGTATCAAAACACCTTAAAATGCAATGCTCAATGGCTAAACTTTTGCCCTAGGTTAAAACTGATATTTTATGTGTTTGAGGTGAGGTAAGTTTACTGAATATAGGTTTTTATGTTAAAAAAGTGCCAAAATTTGAACGGTTTGGCAAAACTGTAGATTTACTCAAAATGGAAATTTGCTATATCAGTAGAGAGATTTCATCACTTTTGTATGGGCAAAAAAAAAAAAGGCATTTTGTTGTGAAGGGAGTTCCTCTCTGAATAAAGTGCGTTAGTGGTTACAAAAATAAATAAATAAATAACGTAAGCATGAAACAAACGAATCATTATGTAAAGATGTAAATCAACATTAATCTCTATGGAGATTTGGCCAAATCCTGATCCTAGTGAATTCAGTGTGAAAAACTTCTGTTGACCAGAGCGGAACTGGAATTAGGCCCTTAATTTGAGAGATCTGATGTGTGTGTGTGTCCGTACACATGCACTTTTCTTTTAGCTGAAGCATCAGAGAGTAGGAACATGCAGAAGCACTACACTGGATTAACTGGGTCAGCGCTGTCATCACAGGCAGATTCCAATTATGATTTACTTTTCCAATATTAAAAATGCTTCCTATTTCTGTGGATTTTTTAAAACGTGATTTTTCATCAAATCAGTAGCACTATATGTATATTTTGATATTCTGCCTAGCTCTTATGCTCCGGCATGCAAACTATAGTGTTTGAGAATCAGTATTCTCATCTCATCCTTAGGCCTGATCTACACCTAAAAAGTTATATTGACCTGGCTATGGCAGTCAGGGCTGAGAAAAATTTCACACCTTATGTGACATAGTTAGGTCAACCTAACCCGCACTGTAGATATAGCTAGGCCCACCTAGCTACCGCCTTTGGAAAGGATGGAAAACCTTTTCTGTCAGTGTAGGAAACTGTGCTGCTGCTGCAATCTCTGTAGTGGATGCATACGTTTAGGTTGTAAGCTCTTTGACAGCCAGGGTCATGTTTTGGGTACGTGTTTGTACAGTTCCTAGCACAATGGGACTGAGAAGAGCTACTCATTATGCAAATAATACAAAAAATACAAAAATAAGTTTCTAAAGAATCTTCAGCAAGAAAGAGAACATACAAAATACGTAGCAAACATAGAACATTCTCAACTTTAGAACTAGGGCATTTCTGAAACAATCCCACCAAACAGAGAAGATCTATGGTTCTTCTTACTGCAGCCTTTGCAACTGATGCTTTGTAATGGAGATTTCAGTCCCCTCTGCCATGGCTACTGTGACCCAGTAACTCTTAAGACATTTTAGTGGTATGTTAACAAGGCACATTAGCAGAATGTTGAGTGATTTGCATTTTTGGTATAACTGATTGAAAAGTTGAACCCTTTAACTCATGCAAGTGGTTGCACTGACTTCAGTGAGAATGGGGCTGGGGAGAAGGAGAATAAAAAATGACTTCATTAGGACATTTCACTTGAGTAACGTGAGCAGGACTTGGCCCATTGTCTCTTCAAACAACAACAATAATATTAATAATAAATATACTTACTTCTTGGAGAATCCCGAACCACTTTAACAAACAGAAGTCACTTTACCCTCCCAATGCAGATAACTTTCCAGGAGATCAACAATTCACACAAGGTTAGGATATTTCCAAGACCCATTTTCTCTTTGTGTACAATAGGCTTCTGTTTAATCCGCCTCCCTTTCAAATCAACAACCTAGCTTCCATTGGCTTTTATGGGCAGGATGAAGCCCTGTGAGTCTTACACCGTTCTTACTAAAGGACTGAATCTGCAACCCTTACTCACATTGACTAGTGCATTGTTCTAGGAGTTGCTGTATTCAAATCCTGGAGTAAGGTACTACTCAACATTAACCAAGGTGGCAGAACCAAGCCCCAAATAATCCAGTCCAGCTCAGAGCATAGTTGCTCAGACTGAATCCACAAAATACAATACCCAGGTGGTGGCCTCTGTTTCCTATTTCACCTGCAATCATATGTGCTTTTTAGATGAAACAGTGCATTGTCATTTAATCTATAGGTAATTACAACTTTGTTGGTGCATATACTTTGCTCAAATTTCCGTGCCTTAAAAAGGAATGCACATTTCAATATGACAGAGCCAACTCCTGCAGTTCCAAATGAGAGCTTTACCTGAGTAAGGACTGACTAAAAAGTGAGAAAGGATCTCTGGATTTCACACATATCCATAGGAGATGATCTCGAGCCCAAGCCACAATTCCAATGACTGCTTACTGCCTACCCCTTCAAATGTGGAAGAAATCTGAAGCCACGGCTGTCTGTAAACAACTCTCTCCCCACTTATAAAATAAAGGTTGTACAAGATTATACTTAAATATAACTTGTTTGGAAATTATTAATGTTATTTTTAATATTAATAATCATTACTATTTACTTAGTTTGTAAACCTTGTATTAGAAAGTTAGCACTTAAAATTAAATCTTACTCAACCAGTGAAGCCCAAGTAATGCTGGCTTTTATCACAGAATACAAGATCCAAAGGGAAATGGCTGGGTGCACGCCTTATGTGAAAAGATCAGTAGTCTCTATAGACAGGGCATTAAATGCTGGGTCAAACCTACCATGTGGAAGGGTTTGACTGAATCCTGCAAAGGCCAGAACATAGCAGTGTAACTGAAGGCACTTTGAAGCACATGTGATCATCTAAGGATCATTTATCATTTCCAGGGATGTCAATGGCAAAACTCTCATTAACTTTATGCAGACAGATTTTGACAGTTTAACTTATATTGACTAGATCCTTACTCCACCAGAAGTCCGACTGAAATCAACAGAAGTAGAGTAAGAGCTACTGAACTGGAATAAAAATATCAAAATCTAACCCAAAGGGATTAGGTTTGGGTGTATGTACTATATATGATGCAATTCCTAGGCACAGTGGGGGTGAGATAAGATAAACATTACCCCATTTTCCAAGTTAACATTTTAATGTACATATTTAATTCAGAAAGGGAATTTCAGACCTTCTTCAGTGCTGATACTTAAGCAATTACCTTTGGGACAAGTCATCTGGTGATTTTTTAAAAAAAGAACATTATTTCCATTGTAATCAAATTCCTATTAAAATAATGATTTGTAAAAAAAATTAAGCGATATGATAGATTGATTAAAACGAACATCTCTGGTAAAATGTGAGCAGCAGTTTCCTGAATTAGGTCAAAATAATTTTCCTGGGCCTTAGCTTTAAAAACAGTCTCTTATAACTGTGTAGACAGATTTGGTGAAGTAATGTATAGGAGCCACCCACAACCCACTACCAACTTTCAAGGGGTTGTGGGCTCACCTTTTAAGCACTTTCACAGAACATTCTAATTTTAACTAATTTCTGTTAGTGATTCAAGAGCAAAATTTTCCCATAGCTTCCTATTACCAAAGGAGGTGGGGAACACAGGACTATGGCATTAAAAACACCAAACAAACAAACAAAAATGGATCAAGTAAATCACTGGTCAGTGTATTTTCTTTCAATATTTCCTTGATTAAAAATAGTCCCTTTCTTCATTCCTTGTGGTTCCTTAGAGTCTTTGGGAGAAAAAACATTTCTACGACAGGACCATCCCTCAGCATGTGAACAGAGCACACATCAACAGGGCTCTTCACAGTTGGGGACACCAAACTCCATCTTAAGAACATAGGGTGAGGAGTGGGCTGCCAAGTCAATCAGATGTTATGACACTTTCCTAGCCCACAAAATCCTTCCAACCTCATTCCCCACAATAATCTCTTCCCACCCGGTTCTCAGATCTAAACCCTCCCCTTGCCTCCTCCATTACAAGTACTATAATTACAATTTATCATTTGTATTACTGTCAAGTCTAAAGTCACCAATGATGACCAGGGCCCCATCGTGCTAGGTGCTGTACAAGCACCTGGAAAAATGGCCAAAGAGCTTATCGTCTAAGTAGATAAGACAAAGGAAATATTATTATCCCCATTTTACAGATAGGGAGCTGAGGCTTGGAGATATTGACTTGCCCAAGATCACTCAGGAAGTTTACAGCAGCACCAGGAATTGAACTGAAATGTCCTGCAGGATTGGCCAGCACCTTAACCACAAGACCATCCTTCCTATTGGAAGTCTACCTTAAGCTCCCACGTTGCACCAGGTCCCATAAAACCTAGGCTCAGCTTTGCTTCCAAGAGTGCTCTAAACTGAATGTGTATCCAAGTCTTGGACATAAAGGATATTCCCTTATAGAGCAGAGAGTGTACCGTGGTGTAAATGGCACTGCACATACATGCTTTTACTCCCATACATCAGCAACCCTGAGTGAGGTAAGAGAGGAGCTGGGGGAAGGAATTTCAATATTCTTCATTGTCAGCTTTCATGTTAATGAGCTTTACAACTCGAAAATAAGAACAAGTAAAATTGTATTTTTGAAAGGACAGAAAGTGTATCATAGCGATATACTAATCCTATAATTCCTTAGAGAAGCAAATAACCTTTTCTCTTGATATAGGCATCAGGCATTGATCTGTCACACTGTTTGTTCTAGCAGAGCTCCCAGAGGTGCATTCAGTTTTTGAAACGTTAAGGCTAGTTCATTAGCTGTCCCTAGCTCGTTTCTCTGAGAGAATCAAGATAATACTGTGGTTAGTTAATGGCTCTCTCTTGTTTCCCCTAGAGTCTGCCTGTCTGAAGCCTGCAGGCCTTAGAAGCTTTCTTTCCCCCTTCCTTTCACTATTAGTCACAGCTGGTAAGGCTCACAGAAGCCTAGGCTGTTTGAAAACAGCCAGATCTCCCAAACGTTGAGTGTCTCTTCTGCAAACAACAAACTTGGTCCATGTTGCCACGATGAGGGACTCCTGCTTCCGTAGGGTTGGAACGAAGAAGGGAAGATAGGGGAATCCTGAATATCTTATTGTGATTTTATCTTATTGAACAAAAATAACTCCCCCTACACCTTCAAAATAAAAGAGAAAAGAGGAGAAGAGAAACCCTCTCTGACGGAACTGATGATCCACAGTATTTCCTGGAAGGTGGGGGGAACAACTGGCTGACTTTTACTCTGAGCTCACGTCTCCAGGATCGGCCATGTGTGCAGGAGATGAAAACGATGCCACTTGCCTTGCTCTCAGTTTCTATTGTTCAGCATCACGGTTTAGTGGTCGGATACTCACAAGCAGAAACCTCTCCCCAGAGCCACCCCAATAGCTCTTCCTGATGGATGTTCATCATCAATGCGCTTTGCTTTTTGTTTTCAACACATTTTGTCCTCACCAGTGTCATGTAATTGCTGAAGCAAAACAATACAAGTACTGGAGTTCCAGCTAAGCCCCATCACTAGTGTCATTACGACAAATTCATTGCTCAGTAGGTTGGGCTTCAGAATACATTTCTTTCTTTTGTCTGGTGCATTTTTAAAAATTAATATCTGGTTCTTAAAAAAATGAGATACTGACCATGCTGCCTAGTGTCCAATTTTTCCAGGCAGACACTATCCAAGTTTTCTTCAGATAGTAATTTTATTAATGTACATCAGAATTGATCTCCTATTCCAGTGCCTTCCTCTCTGACTAGGTATAGATTCATTCTGTGCTCCATCACCATGTTACCTGAGTTTCGATGACGCTGACGCTATCAGTAATGTATGCAGCATAGTAGAAGCTGTGTCAGTCCCAGGATATTAGAGAGACGAGATGGGTAAGGTAATATCTTTTACGGGACCGACTTCTGTTGGTGAGAGAAACAAGCATTCGACCTGACTGCACACCTCTATTTGTCACCTACCGCCCAACACTGGAACCCATATGGAGTATCATCCAACAACTACAACCCATACTTGATGGGGACCCCATCCTGAAAACAGTATTTCCTGAAATCCCACTTCTGGCCTTTATACAACCCTTCCACCTCTCCACACCCATCATCAGAATCAAGCTCCTCACAGGCCAGGACACATCAACTCAAAGCAGCACCAAATCCCACCAGAACAACAGATGCAAAACCTGCAGATGTGTCTCCACTGCTACAGTGATCAGCACTCCCCAAAACACAGCTTTCAAGATCCATACACGATACCTCATCCAGGGCACTAAATAACTATGTGGGTGAAACCAGACAATCACCATGCCCTCGAAAGAATTCACACAGGAAAACGTCCTCTCACCTGTGGGTGATACACTTTTCACAAAGCAGTCGCTCTATATCTGACCAATCAGTCCTCATCCTCAACAGAAACCTGTGCAATGCTTTCAAAAGACGATCCTGGAGCTTAAATTCATTAGTCTGCTAGACACGAAAAACCATAGACTGAACAGAGACAATGGATTTATGGCTTATTACTACATTCTGTAACCCACTAACCCTCTTTTTGTCTTATGTCTGCAGAGATGTTAATGGGCCACTCTACCTTGAATGGTCCTTTACTGTATGTGTTAACTACTTACGCCAAACAATCTGTTCCACCTTGCATTTTGCTGACAGTGGGAGTACCTTTCCCAGACCCACAGAAGAAAAACTTCTCTTTCTCACTTCCAGTCATGAAAGATTGTGTGAAGATTGTATCTAATCTAGGTTTTTTGTTTGTTTATTTTTAATACCATGCTCATCACACATTGGGGAATAGATTAAGACCTATAAATGTGCGCTATTACCCATATTTTAATGAAGATATTTAGAGGCATTTATCTGGAATGAGAATGTTATCAAGCTACCTATAGTGACATTGTTGAAGTCCTTTGTCAACTGAGGATAGTGACCATCAGATAAAATCTAGTCTTGACAAGAGAGAGTTGCCTCATATATATGTTGGATTTTTTGTTGAACTTTATTAAACATATTTTTTACAGTCCTTTGGTGAGGGCATCAAATAATGGGGTAGTCGGTCCTTTAAGGGCAGTACTTCCTACTGGTCAGTCCACCCTACCACCTGACATGTTTCTTTAAGAATGGAAAGGTCTGATTATAGTTACAAGGACCTGGGAGATATAGGGGGAGAGGAAGCAGACTGGGAGGAAACCCCGTTACTGTTTCTTTTCAGGCCCTGGGACTAAGAGCCTTGCAAAAAGGGCAGGACAAGGGTCTCCTCTCTCCCAACCAATTGGGGATGAGGGGAGCTGGGAGCATTAGATGCTGGTGCCTTTCCCAAGCATGTCATCCTCTGCCATGCTCAGCCTGACTCCCACCCTGGCAGAAATCTTGCGGGACAGCATGTGACCCTGTATGCCTTTCCCATGCGTCTCTCTGGGGCCACCTGGAAGACACAAACTGCAAGAAGTTGCTGCAGCTCCTGCCACAAGGAGAAGCCACAGAGAAGATAAGCCAGAGAGAACTAGGAACAGAGATTAGAGGGCAGGCTTCGGAGGAACCCTAAAAGCCAGAAGCAACTTTTGTTTATTTGGGACTTTTTGTTATGGATCCTTTTGTGTGAGGCTTTGTAATAAACGAGCCCCACGGAGGGTGTTATTAAAGCAATGCCAAGAATTCCTGAAGTGGAGTTCTTGACTTCCTGAGAAGGGAAACCGAAGTGGGGAGTATGTGTGATGCCACACTAACTCAGCAGCGGTGGTACAGGGCAAGCACACCGTATGACACCTCTCTGGATGTCTGGGGGAAAACAGCAGTCCATGTTCCAGCTGAAGTCCCATGGGCCCCTCAATGTTCCTCGTTTTACCCATCGCCTTAGGCCACTATCCTTCTGACCAAGGATTTCATTAACATTTGATCAGTGTCTTCCCTTAACCTTCTAGAAAGATTGCTGTTTAGTACCATTGCACTATCTCTTTAGCTTATTGCTATGTTAATCTGCAGAGAGAGAGACCTGGATATCTTCTACCATACCTCACATGAACTTCTCATAAGCAAACTAGGGAAATATTGCCTAGATTAACCCATTATAAGGTGGGTACACAACTGGTTGGAAAACCTCACTCAGAGAGTAGTTATCCGTGGTTCAGACATCTGGAAGAGCATATCGTGGGGGTTCAGCAGGGATTTGTCTGGAGTCCAGTTCTATTCAGTATCTTCAAAAATGATTTGGATCATGGCATAGAGAGAACACTTAAGGTTTGTGGATGATACCAGATTGGGAGGAGTTGCAAGCACTTTTGAGACTAGGATTAGAATTCAGAATGATCTTGACAAACTGGAGAATAGTCTGAAATAAATAGGATGAAATTCAATAAGAACAAATGCAAAATATTACACTTAAGAATAATCAATTCACAAATACAAAATGGGAAAAGACTGCTTAGGAAGGAGTACTGCAGAAAAGGATCTGGTGGTGATAGTGGATCACAAACTAAATATGAGTCAACAATGTCAAACTGTTGCAAAAAAACCAAAAACCAAACCAAAACCAAACCAAAACAAAAAAACATCACTCTGGGTTTATTAGCAGAAGTGTTGTAAGGACAAGACACAAGAAGTAATTCTTCCACTCCACACAGCACTGCTAAGGCTTCATCTGGACTATTGTGTCTAGTTCTGGGCACCACACTTCAGAAAAGATGTGGACAAATTAAAGAAAGTCCAGAGGATGAAATGATGAAAGGTCTAGAAAACATGACCTACAAAGAAAGATTGAAAAAACTGGGTTTGTTTAGTCTGGAAAAGAGAAGACTGAGGGGGACATAATAATAGTCTTCAAGTACGTAAAAGGTTGTTATAAAGAGGAGGGTGATAAACTGTTTTCCTTATTCACTGAGGACAGGACAAAAAATAATCAGCTGAAATTGCAACAAGGGTAATTAGATTAGACATTAGGAAAAATGTCCTAACCATAAGGGCAGCTAAATACTGTGACAGATTACCTCAGGAGGCTATGGAATCTCCATCACTGGAGGTTTTTAAGAACAGGTTAGACACACACCTGTCAGGGATGGTCTAGATAATACTTAGTTCTTCCTCCATGCAGAGGACTGGATTAGATGACCTATCAAAGACTGTTCCCGTCCTATATATTTATGTATCATGACCTCTAAACCAGCATTTACGTCACAGCCCATGCTATTGTTATCTTTTGAAGATATTGTATCCCTGTGATACTAAAATGGATAATTAATTTTCTCTAATGTAAAGTGAATAATCAGGGACCAGAATGCACTGAAAAAGCACTATGTAACCAGAAAATAAACAACCCTATTATGCCCATACATTTTATTATTTGCAATTAATTTATAACTGTATTGGATATTTTCCACCACCCCCACCTCCCTCCTTTTTTTTTTCCCCACAACTTGCTAAATCAAGTCTCTGAGCACTGAAACTGATGTAAATAAGGGAGAAAATGCTGTCAGGTAATCTGTGTGCCTTGTAGAACAAAAAACAAAACGTATTTTTGTTTGCTTCAGGGGACATACAACCTAATGTGGCATTTTTCCTACAAAGTCTGAGATCAAGATGTTCTTAGAAGATCTGAATGCATGACAAAATTAAGAAGAGAGAAAAGTTCAGAACATTCAAGCCACTCAGCAATTCATTCTCAGATTTGATCTCCTTTTGCGTTTTAATGAACATCTCCAAAAAGTGAGCTGCTGCAGCTTCTTTGGAACAAGGTATTCTAGCTGAATACTAGCTTATGACTTCTTCCAATAAAGTCATAATTGATTAAGACAGAGGATTTTTTTCCCCAAAGCAAAATGTTTCTCCCCAGTGTTTTTCAAACAGTCACAAAAAAGCAACATGTATACCAATAACACTTGTGATCATCCCACATGACCAAGTGGCTGCAATTTTAGAACTGTAATTTGGAACATATAAACATTAGACTTGCAGCTGATTTGTAAATTAAAGAGTCTTGATGCTGCTCCTTGTGCTTATATCACAATCTGTTGTTGGTCTCTTTTCAGTTTAACATCTACACTTTGGATACTAGCAGGGGGTGTTAGAGAAAGGTACTTACAGAAGCAACATAATCAAATTTCACTTTTAAATTTTGAGGAACTACGATAAAGAAATATGCATTTTTATCTGATGAGGGTGCCTCTAAAACCATTACACTGTCTGGAAGAGGTATTAATATTATCAAATTCTTTTGTTTCAGTTCTTTATGGACACACAATAGCCTGCATGTTATTTTATTTTATTTTGAAATGGCAGATAGCAATGACCAGTCCAACACAACGACAGGAAATTATCATTTTAGTCATTTATGACAGAGTATCTGTTGCAATTGTATTTAAGTGCTTTGCTAATCTTTTCTGCATTATTAAAGCCATGATTCACTGAGGCACTTAAACAAATGCCTAACTTTAAGCATATCAGCAGTCCTACTGCTGTTCTGCTTAAAGTTAGGCACGTACTTAAGAATTACAGCCTAGGTACACAAGTGTATTAAAGATCGAATATAAAGCGTTCAGTGTGGAAGGTTAGCTGAAAATTTCCTTTTCTGTGGTCTTGTATAATATGTTTACAATTTGCTTTTGGGATGGAGATGCTGCCGGTTGTATGCAAACTTGTAAAATAAAACTTGTAGTGTCTGCAAGAACTTCATTTCACATATGACCTTTTACAGTAATTGGATCTGAATTATAATCAGTCACCTGAGTCCTGAAATAGATAAAATAGTTTTTTAATGTTAAAAAGTTTTAGCCCTTCGTTGATTATCTAGCAGTGCTTACAGTCCTGTGAAAATAAGATAAATGAGAAATTTGGTCTCTAATTAGACTTCACTAGATTTACAGCTTTTAATTTATACGCCAATGCAACTCAGGCCGGCACTAACACAGATAGAGATGGAGCCACAGTTTTCAATTGATTTAACAATTTAATTGCAGCATTAACATCCATTAACATTTAACTAACCTTTTAAACTAACCTCAGGCACAACCTTAAAGACTAAATGAAGTAAAATTGCATATAAAAAGGTACTAACGTACAGCTGTAAGAAGCCAGAGTGAATCTTTAGGGAGATTTAGCATCACTTCCCCACATCAGCAGGAGGGAGTCTGTTTCCCTTCTTGAAAAATTCAGTAGCAAAGCAAGCTCTAATTTATAGGAAAAGGAAATAGACACATTGGATGGTTATTAACTCTCATTTATATCTTCTTGTCTATACGTGATGCCTAAAGGATGCAATATTCCTTACACTGGTCATGCACCAAAAATCAATTTATTACACAGAAAACAACATTACTGGATTAACTGATAAAATCACATATAGGAATATAAAATAACCCATTGAGGTTTGATATGAAATGGAAACAACATATTCTAGAGACAATAAGCAAACATGGTGCATTTATATGGGTACAAATCTAGAGTAACTGCACTGAAGCTAATGGAGTTACTCCAAATTTACACAGTGAAACTGAGGGATAAAGTTGTGAAGAACAGTGAAGCATAAACACACCGAGTGCCTGATTTATATAAGTGTAATGCGCCCCAACCCTCCAGACGAACACAATAGCAGGTGCTCCGGATTCAGAAGTCAGATCCTTCGACCAAGACCCTCAGCTAGTGTGAATCATTGTCCCTTCATTGCTTTGGGAATTTACAGCAGGTAAGGATCTGGACACATACTAATAGGTGTTCTGTGAACAGAGGCCATAAATCTGGATCCAAGCACTTAGCATTGGGCACTGCCTTAGTCTTATAGTTTAGGATTTGGTCAAAATTTACTGTTTGGGGTTTTTTTTGGCAAGGATGAGGTAAGGAAGACTTTTCAGAGACATGCAAAATTTAATATATACATTCTCATCCTGTAGGACTCTGATTGAATTTTTAAAAAAAATTAATTCTTATCCATCTCTCTATCATTCATATTAGGCAATTTTGGTCCTTTTGTGGCAATATGATATAAGCATTCATTGGAAATGATGTTCTAGCATGTGAAAACCTTACCCATATGGGTGAGCACATGCTCACGTGAGCCGTGCTACTGAAGCCAGTGGATGTATTAGTGTAAGCGCTTGCCACAGTAAGAGTTTCACAATCTAGCTGTATACTTGCGCATGTTGTGTCACTACTTTACCATATTTAAAGTTCATACAATAACACCTGAGTGTCAGCAAACCAAGAGGATGATAATTTGCAAAGCATCATTAGGGCTTTGTGTTTTATGACTCTCATGATGACTGTTGGACACAGTCAGTATTATGTCTTGATGTGATACCATTATGTCAGATAATGTTAATGGTCCAAGGATTAAGGGCTACCTCACAGCACACATTGACACCATACACTGTTATGATTCCAATGGAGATATTAGTCATGCCAGGGAGCGTTGTATGTTACACCCTGACTAAATACACCTTAAATATATTAGGTCTATGATCAGAATATTAAAAACTTCATTATTGTAGGCATTGACACAATATAGTGTGTGTCTGTACAGTTCTTCATACTTTCAGGCATCTCTGCTTCAATTCGTGTTGTAGCACTTAAGAGGGTATATTGAGGGAATGCCAGACCTCTTTGAGGGATGCAAACTATGCTGGTTCTCCAGTCCTTGTCCAAGTCACATGGCAAGGTTTGTACTGGACATAAAGAGCTGACCTATTTGGTGATATTTGATTTTCACTAAAACTTCTATTTAAGATTCCTTATTAACTACTAATAGACTACTATGGCTATTGCTGTATTTCATAACAACACCATAAAGTTAACAGACTGTTTATACCTGCAACTTCTCATCCACAAGTCACATAGTTACAAATACTCAAATGTATATTCTAATACAGTGGTTCCCAACCTTTTTGGCTCGAGGGCCACAAATACAATTTTTACAACTTGAAGGGCCACCAATCTCTGCCAGCAGCTGCTGTCTCACCCCTCCTTCCTGCAGCCAGGTGAAGGATTTCAGCGAGGAGGATCTCCTGTCCCCATGGCTGCAGCAGGGAAACTGTGTGCTTCACCTGGGTCCCTAGGTAGTGGCTCCCTTCTGCAGCCAGGGGGATGGGAGATCAGTGCTCTCTTCCATCTGGCTCCACGAGGAACCCAGCATCTAGGGACCCAGGCGGAGCTCTTTGACATGTTCCCTACTACAGCCAAGGGGAAGAGAGTGCTGATCTCTAGTAGTAAGGAGCATGCACCGGCCACACACTCTGCCTGGGTACTTAGGCAGCTGCTCCCCTCTGCAGCTAGTGGGAGGGGAGCCACAGGCCACTCTGAAAGACCCCACGGGCCACAGGTTAGGAACCACTGTTCTGGTATCATCTTTTTAGCTCCCAAGGCAACTAACATTACTAAACAAACAGAGGGTTCAAAAAGATTTTTCATTTTAAAGATGAATACCCACTACAGTCAAACAGCAACGGTAAATCCTAATGCCCAGATTTTCAAAGGTATTTAGCCATTTCTCCACTCAGCATTGCAAGTACAACTGACTGAGAAGCCTAAGTCTCATTTTCAAAAGTGCCTTACTTAGGCATTTAAATACCTTTAAAAATCTGGGCCTAAGTGTATTTGCAGAACTCCCAAAATACCATATGCAAATACAATCTATCATACAAGGAGAATTTTGCTATGGATTGTTAACAGTGAAGGATTAATTCCCCATAGAGCTGCATCAAGAGCTGCTAAATATAACCACATATACTATGGCTGGTTTCCCATTCTCCTGAAAAAGGAATCTTTTCAAATGGAGGTGCACTGTGTAGAGCCACAGATCAGTGTTCACAGCCAGAATAGTTTCCCAGGATATGAATACCTTTTGTGATTGATACTGTACCTTCTGGAACCACACACATTCATAGGAGGGCAAGCCTGGGGTTATGCAAGTATTTCTATGTGCTAAGGAACTTAGTGAATCTTATGAATCACCGTGGAACTCAGAGTTACACTGATGCTGATTAAGGTATTTTTTTCCAAAAGGGAAACTCCATACCCTGTGAGTTAATGGACTTGCTCTTTGTTGCACCTCCACCAATAGCCGGTGGTAGAAATATTTACCTGGTGTAACAGTCAAGTCAATCTACTGCATTTTTAACTCCTGAAATTTCGGTAAAAGCTAGTAAAGACAACATATCATTGATGTGTATAACAAACTTGGATGGAACATCCCATCTTTCCATGGTCCAGAATGTACAGATGGTCACATCCCATCTCCTCAATCAAATAATACAACTTCCTCCTTGGAATCCATGAATCATATAAAGTATGACCAGGATCCACTGACTCCCCATTTATAGATTCCAAGGCCAGAAGATACCATTGCGATCATCTAGTCTGATATAACAGAGCTTCCCCAAAATAATTCCTAGAAAGAGTCTTTTAGAGAAACATCCAATCTTGATTTAAAATTTCAGAGAGATGGAGAATCCACCAGACCTTGGTAAATTGTTCCAGTGGTTAATTACTCTGACTGTTAACAAATTATGCCTTCTTTCCGGTCTGAAATTGTCTAGCTTCAACTTCCAGGTGTTGGAACATGTTATACCTTTCTCTGCTAGACTGAAGAGCCCATTATTAAATATTAGTTCCCTATGTAGATATTTATAGACTAGTCAAGTCACCACTTACCCTTCTCTTTGTTATGCAAAATAGATTGAGTTTTCTGAGTCAATCATTATATGGCATGCTTTCTAATCTTTTATTCATTTTTGTGGCTCTTCTTCAATTTATCAACATTATAGGCATCAGATCTGGACTCAATATTCCAGCAGCAGTAAAATCAGTGCCAAATATAGAATAACCTCTCTATTACTAACTTGAGATTCCTGTTTAAGCATCCCAGGATCGAATTAGCTCTTTTGCTTCCCACAGCACACTGGGAGTTATGTCCAGCAGATTATCCGTGCTAACTTCAGAGTCACTGCTTCCCAGATTCCATGATCTAGTTCCAAGTTGCCTTCCTTTTTTTGTTCTGTTTGGTTTATAAACCATCATTGGTCTTGCTCCAGCATAGAGTTTGTCTGTCTCTTCTCCTAGCTAACTCCTCTGCTCATCCAGCCCTAGACACTCCGCAGACATTTTATACCACCTTATCACTGTGGCTGGAGAGTCTTTACTACAGCTTCTGCCATCTAAAAGAAGATTCCCATCTCCCTCTATCTCTTGGACTTTCCATATCTCATTTAAAATCTGAATTCAGAACTTCCCTGTTGCGAACACCTCACAAATATTCTTTCCTTCTGTTTTGGGGATATAATTTGCACAAAGGAGCTATGCAAGACATTTGTATCGTGCTGAAATTAAAAAGAAAGATCTGTTGTAGAGCAGTCAGAAATATCTATGGCCATCTTTCAAGTAATTTATAAATGTTTCAAGCATCAGCAGATCATTGAAATCCAGAAAGCAGATCAGTGAAATGCAAACTTTTATGCAACCTCACATAGAGGCAGGCCATACCAAAAAATCCACGCACCTGAGAGGCAACACCCTACAGTCAACATGAGTGTATAGAAATGAAAACATCGAAGATTATGCTTGGGATCAAGGTGATCTTACAGATTTTTTGGTTTTAATTAAGCAATTGCATGTCACATTATTTACTTCAGAATCTGCTCTGCATTAGAGCAGCTTTGCCCTATTCTGCTGAAACAAAGCTGCCCTAAAGGCATTATCTCTTGCATCAGATGGACTCTTCAGGAGCGGGGAAGTTGCTGCACCCCTCCCATTGTGTCTGAGGATGGCTCAGAAGGCATAGTCATAGGATAGATTGACCGGGTTGTTCCTGCACAACGGCAACCCTCAGCTACTGTAACGACCTTGATCATAGGGACTGTTGTCAGGCAGCACAAGTGAGAACAATCCTCAGGTTCCCATTGCAGCTCTCATTGCTCTGGCCTAGGACTGGAGGTATTCCTAGTTGGCCTATGTGAAAGCCCAATATACACATAGGAACAGCTGTTCATTCCTGATTTTATGGGGAGACGCCTGCCCACAGAGGCTCTGGGTGCTTTAATTTTAAATTTACAGAGCACAAATATGTCAATAAATATCCCATACATATATGGTGCCTGATTAGCTTAATTACCACAGAGTGAGTCACTAAATCAACAGCAAGATAGCAAAGGCCTATTACCTCATCCATCCTCTCTGCCCAAACAGAACAGCCTCTACAGTATGTTATTTAATGCTTTGCCCAGGCTGCTTTTAAACATCCCAGATGATTGGACTTCCCAGTCTATCTCAAGAGATCTAGTAGCCTGGGATGAACGTGGTGTTTATCCCACTTTTACAGTCTAATCCATGCTCATTTTAGGCCTCTATTGAAGAGTTTAGGTTACACAGTAATTGCTTTTGGAATCTACTAAATATGATTACACAGTAATTTGCAGGAGCCTGTAATTACTATGTAGTTACATGTAACCTACCCTATAAAGTTACCAGGTAATTTAAGGAGTAATTGCATGACATTGATGCTCTGTGAAATTAAAGTGTTAATATTCTTATGATTAAATAATAAATTTTAGCCTGTTGGGGGGAGGAGGGGATGCTGTTTTGGCAAACTGGTTATAAACATTCCCCACTGAAAATAGCATTTAAAACCTCACCTCCATACTTATTTTTTTCTTTTAAAGGGAACCACGTTTAATATTTAAGTGCAACTGTAAGAGATTCTACAAGCATAGGTTTTATTACAAGAGAGTTCTCCACCCACTACTATGAACTTATGCTAAAGATTACTGAAAGGTTCAGTCCCTGTTTGGACTGATCTTCTGCACCTTTAGCATGCACAATGCAGAAGCCAGGCACATACTTATAGTGGACCTCCATTTAAATGAGAAGCTGGAAATATTGGTCCTGATCCTGGACGTTGGCCACTCTGAGTGTGGGGACTCTGTTGAGGAAGGTGGGGTATGCAAAGGTGGCTGTGCATAAACGTTGTACCACCCAGATTCATGTGGTGGCCAGGAACCTGTGCAGTGCTGAGCAAAACTGCAATAGCCCTAGCAGCTTCTCTAACTTACCAGCTAGCTGTGCTGCAACAGATCCCTAGGGAGACAGCCAGCAGCAATGAATGCCAAATATACCTCCTCTCTTCCCTGAAGCTTGAGTCCCAACTCCAAAATAGAACATTAATACATTTGATTCAGAGTTGGGAGGAGAAAGGTAATTCATTCTGCAGAGGATTTTGATGCATGCGCACAGAGTTTGTGTGGCCAGCTAGAAGGGTGGCAAACTTATTGCAGCTGGCACTGAAAAGCTTGAATGAATGGCACAAGCTACCTTTGTCTTATGGAAACCCTGAAAAATGTTGTACACCCTCAAAATTTCCCATTCATGTTCACCCATTGTCTTCAGACCATACTGCAGTCCTTAATGGGCCTTGGTAGAAGATTCACCCTCGCTGAAAGACACAGAGCTGAAGCACTTCCACCTCAGTTTCTCCATGCCAATCTTTGGCCTACTTCTGCAGTAGAGGTGCTTGGCCCTCCCAATCAAGCCACTTTAAAGCATTCAACCTCTTCCAGGGTAACAGAGTCCTGTAGTCCAAATCCAAACTGAAGTCACAGCACAAGAGTCTTTGGACTCGCTGGACTTAGCCTTCAGCCCTCTGCCTCACAGCAATGGCCTATCTCACTATCTAACCACCAGCTCCTGAGCTCCAGTGAACCCAACCATCAGGGTCAGGTCAAACCGCCTAACAAGGGCCAACTTCTTGCTTCACATATTAGCAGCCTGGGCACTCTTTTCCCCAGCCAACACTCAACTACTAGGCTTTCCTTCTTTTAAGTCCTACATCCTACACAGCAGTAGTGAGGCAGGACAAACTGAAAAGGGTAGATTGGCTGAAGGCCTCCTGACCCTTAAAAAGCCAGATCACCCTGTCACAGGCCTCAGCTCCGCAAGATGAGAAACTCCCACAGATTTCTCAATTCCTGACGTTCTAATAGGAGCTGCTTCTGCAGGCGTCAGTGCTGATCAGCACCTCCAAGGTCAGGTCCTCGATCTGCTGTACCTCAGTCACTTCTACAGCTGGTCGATGGTTTTGGACATTCACATTTTCTTGACAAAAGATAGGATCAAATTTTTCATGAACATTTGCTCAGCAGTTTCACCCCGTTTGTCAGCCAGCGCTTGTCACATTTTGTATCTTACTCTACTTCACACCTGTTTTTACCTTACATAAATCACGGTCACAGCGGTAGTGGAAAGCAATAAGGATTTTGGCTTCATATGCTGATAAGAAGAAGGGGCTGACAAGCAGTAGAACCAGTCAAAGGATGCTGTTGTGGTTAAGATACTGGTCCACGTGTCAGGAAATGTCAGTTCTGCCATTGCCTTCCTCTGGGGAAAGTCACTCATTCTCTCTCTCTGCCTTAGTTCCCCAGGTGCAAAAAGGGGCAACACCACTTCTTTTCTCTCACCATGTTTCTGCCTTTTCTAATTAGATAGCAAGCTCTTTGAGGCGGGGTTTGTTACTCTGTGCTTGATCAGTGCTTCACATAATGGACGTGGATCTCAGTGGGAGCCACTAGATGCTACCACATTACAAATAATTAATCATAATACTCAAAACTCAGATATAGATTAAAGATGTATGCTCTGATATATATTTTATTTTATAATCGGTGAACCTTCGAAAACCACAGCCTCATTTCCAGTCACTGAGAATTTTCCAAACAAACAGACGAACAAAAAAAAAAGTCAGACAGAAAAACAAAGAAAGACCTTGACAGGAAATGTGAAGCTAATTAGCTTTGTATCCTCAACCTGGAGCTTTAAAAAGTTCCCAGAAAGAATTCCATTTTTTCCTAGAAATGTGCAAATATGATTTGTCTGCAAATCCAATTAAAGTTGATAAATAATTCAGTTCAGGTAACTCAATATTCAAATTGAAAGCAGGCATCCAATTTGAGAGGGAAGAAAGCATTAAAAAACCATTGTGAACACATTGTGTTACACTGATACTTTGCCACATGAGCTGGACTTTAAATGAAATGTACTATTTTTAGTCAGATGGTAAATTGCTCTAAACTATAATATTTAATAAATAATATCATAGAACATTCCTAGTAATACAAATATTTAAATATTTATGACACTCTAGACAATGGCAGAAGGACTGGGTCCTGAACGTGTAAAATATTATCCCTTATACTACTATTACTATTACTGCCCAGGGTGCAGACCAAAACACTACATGCAGATATAGTTCTTCTCTGCTATATCTTAAATGTAGGCCTTAATCGTGCAAGGCGCTCCATGTGGGCAGCCCTCTGGGCTTGTATTACTGGGTGGTGGGGTCTGTCGATCATGCTGGCCTTTTGAGGACTGATGAGGCTCCGCACGACTGTTACAAGGCCTCAGCTCCTTCAAGGACAGGCATTCCCTGAAACCGAACACTTGACTAGGCTGAGCTCAAAGCCTGCTGCGGAGAAGAGTCAGGAAACAAAAGGCAGACTGTGCTATTCATTCGGAGAGATCTGAAGATGAGCAGGACGTTTCTCCCCTTGGCGATCTGAAGGGGAACCTCTGTGGCTGTCTGGTGAAGCGCTGTGCGATGGTCAGAAGTGAAGAACTACTCACAGACCCTAGTGAGAATGCTGCAGTAGCCTGTGGATTAAGCAACGATGGGAAGGGCATTTCTGTGCAAGTATTGGAATTTAATTGGTCTATTAATAAACCAGACCCCGGAAGGGGATTTCTGTGTAGGGGGGAACTCTGATTACGTGGCCCGTGATAATCCCAGAGACACAGAACGAGGATGGTGAGGGAACTGAGGCGCAGATATACATCTGACAAACCAACCAAAAACAGACTGACTCATGGTGAGGCTGGTTCTAGAAAGCCTGAGTCCAATGGACAGATTATATAAAAATTTGTTGCATGTAGCTTTAAGTAGGCCTGTCAGAGAAATCTGGGTCCTAGTACATCATATATATATATGGCTCCACCTCTTCTATTTCATTTTATTTCCCCAGAAGTTATAGATGCCTTGAGGCCTGGAACAATTGTCTCCCCCTATGCCTCAAGCACAAAAAAAGAGTACTTGAGCACTTAACTTGCACATGTTCTCATTACAGCTACATCTGCATATTGACTAATTGTGAACTAATGCCCCTAATTATTTGTATGTGCAATTGTGGCTATTGGGCATACAAAAGAGGCATGCAATTACACACACAACTTGTTTAAAAAACTGGACCAAAGTCTACTACTTTGCTTCTTTATGAAAACTTTGGTGTATATTTTTTTTTCATCCAGGTGATCTCAACTAGCAAGCAATTATTATTCATCTCTCAAAGAAAATGGGAGCAGAAGCAGATAACATGGCTGTGCGAGTTTATTATTTTTTAAAAATCAATGCAGATATATAGAGACATATTAGCTGCAGCTTTCCAGCTCCTGGCAAGTTGCTAATGAGGCCCACAGTGTGCAAAACCTGCTGTAGCTCGTAAAGGTTCATGGCAAAGTGACTGTGGTGGAAACCGAATGAACACATGATCTGTGAGCTGGTATTTAGTATGGTTCACTAACTATTCTTCATTACTTTTAGGGCTGAGCTGGTGTGCATTTTCTGCTGGGATGCCTCATGGCAAGTTGTCCTGACCAAAGAGAGTAAAAAATACAATACAATAAAACAGCACTCTCTTGAATCTACTTTATTTTATTTCTATTTTAGTGAGGCCTTTGTATAATTTTTTAAAAGTTAGTTTTAGTCAATAGTTATTAAGAAAACATGTGGATAACATAGCGGAACAATGCAATTACACCATGCATTATGCAGTACAGATTGTTTATTCAATTTTCCCCGCAGAAAGAAACACAAACAACTCTCTAGACAAATCCTTAAAACATCTAGAAGCGTCTCAAGCCAAAGAGAGGCTTGTATTTTGTGTGTAGAAATATGCTCAATTATCCTAGTGTCATTGCACTGTTGAGGTCCATGTAGGATTTTTCTGGGTGGTGATTTATATTATCCCATCAATGCATTAGGGAGAGATTTAAACTCTTAACACCCACCACCACACCAAGGGGAGAATAGGCTACTTAATATGAATAACAGCACTAGAAGAAAAACACTCCACCCCATGTTTCTTCTGCAACTTTAAATTGGACACAAAGAGGAGGAGAAAAAAAAAAAGAGCAGAATAAGAGCGAATTAATAATGGAGAAACCTGATTAGAATATAATTTGTCCTCATTAGTACAGCATTCCTGACATAAGGCTGCTCCTTGAATCCTGTTTACTTTGAAACTCCAAAGAAAGAAAACCTATATAGTTGTTAACACTCGGCTTTTCAAGGATAGCTCCATAATGAGGGTGGAGTGTATATGAGCTGGTTGGTTCTTTACCATCAGAGAACACTGAAAACACATCTGTGCACTGAAGCATTATTGGGCCTTTCAAACAACCTCTGTGGCCACTGCCTATAAATCTCTTCCCCTGTCATGTTTAACTAAAACCCAATACCCATTCAACATGAAATCCATCAATGTTATACAGAAAACAATGACAAAGCACTCTCCTTTGTGTCAGGAAAAACAAATAATTCTGCAGGAAAAAAAAGGGAAACCTTTTTCACCAAGCTTCTGCAATGGTACAGAGGCAAGAAGGGGCAGCTTTCTTTTAAAACAAAATAGCCTCAGCTCTAAAAATTCTCAAGGCCATATTATTTGTACCAGACATCATGATGGCTGTGCAAGATAATACATAATGCATCAGGAGCATCTACGTGTTGAAGCATTTTATCTCAAGCATGTTTGTCATAAGGACAAAGTCAGCTAACACGGTCAGCTGTACAATCCTATTAACACTAAACTGATAATGTGTTAGTGGAGCAAAATAAGTTAAAAATTTGTATTTTCTCTCTCCGCTCACACACAAATGAAAGGAAAGAAGCTGTTGGATGGATTTAGCCTCTTCTTATTCACAAATTATCTGCAAGAGATTTTAGACAAGCTTTGTTTTTCATAAAGAATCATAGAATTTCTGTAAAATAATTCTTGTTTCGTAGAACATTCATGGGCAGTTCTCTGCTAAAATATTTGCTATTCAGAACTGGTGTTTGTTAGTTTTCCTTGGTCACAAGTTATTACTGGGTGATAACATTTTCTTGAGGCCCCAACCAAACTGAGATCAGGACTCCATTGTGTTACATGTTGTACATCTACATAGTAAGAGAGAGTCTCAGCACCAAAGAGCTTACAATCTCAATAGACAACACAGACAAAAGGTTGGGACAAAGGAGGTAATATCATTTGCAATGTTATGTCCATTTTACAGACATGAACCTGAGTTGCCAAAGGTCACACAGGAAGTCTGTAGTAAAGCCAGGAATTGAACTTAGACCTCAGTCCCAGCTCAATACTTTCCTTTCTCTTTATACAGATCATGGTAGGGTTGTTGGTTTGCTTGGCTCAGTTAGTAGCTTTCTTGGAGAGAAAGGACAGCTGTCTGGTTAAAGACCAGGAATCCTGAAAAATGGGTTATATTCTGGATTCTGCTACAGACTTCTGGAGTGACTTCTGGCAAGCCTTTTAATTTATTGATGCCTCAGTTCTTCTGTCTGCAATATGAGGATAATACTTGCTTAACACACAATAGTGTTGTGAGGGTTGATTCAAGTATATTTGCAAAGCACACTGACATGCGCAAATGGAAGGTACTCTAGAATAAAGCTATTTTGTTGCTGAAATCTTAGGATAAAAAATTGTGCACTTTAATCAGGAATCGACAGTGACATCATTCAGATAATTCAATAAACTAAGGTCCTTGTTTATCCACAAAGAAGTTAAGAATCACATGATATTTTTCATAAAGAGCATAGGATATTCCCCTTCTTAACTAAACCAGTTCTAATGTTGTGTGCTCTGTTGCTGAACATGGGAGCACAGATGTATTTGTATACATGGTAACTATACTACTACTATCAGACATTTAATACATTAAGTATGAAAGGTGCTATATAAAGCTAGATTCTGGTGCAAAACAATCAATAACTGCTGAAAATAATATGGAGCCTGGTTTTAAAAACCCTGAGAAGCCAATGACTGCTTCTGTGATTGCATGCATATTGTAAACTACCTGGTCAATTACTGGGATTGTCTCTGCAAATCAGGAACGTGTGTACACAAATGGTCAATTAGACTACTTATCGCTAGCCACCAGTGGCATTTATGAAGGCGAAATGATGATTCTTCTAAAGTTCTAGAAGTCCTTTAGAAAACTCCCACTGCTACTAGGGTAGCAGGAAAGGAAGGACTAGCAGACCATCAGGTGCTTATATGAACACTGTCACTCTAATCTACTGTATGGATACAGTAAAAAAACTAGTGAATGAGTAGCTGAGATGACAATCTGGAGGGCCAGGAGAGCATGTGGGAAGGCTGAAAACATATCAGACAGGCAGAATGGCTTTGGAGAGGCCAAAGGTGATTGGAGAGGATTCAGTAACCCTGGAGAGGGTCAAACAGATGGAGAAGAAAGATGAGGTAATGGTTGGAAAAGTGAAGGCAAAGAAGGTGACAAAATGCACCAGAAAAAACAAGGCTGGATCAGATATAATGTCAGACCTGGAGATGGCTCAGAATTAAGGAGGTAACAGGGCTGGTGGGAATGTAACCTATCTACTTAAAACAATATGTTTAATATACTGTAAATAAAAAGGAAGGGGGGTACTTCTGTAAAATGTTTACCAATCAAGCACTTTCTGTGACATATGAACCAGAGCCGAATTCATAGGGTCCCTTTGTGAAAGCCAAACCTTTATACTTGAATGTAGCTACCCACATTGTGCTGAACCTCTTCAACTAATCTCTAGGTGTGACACTTCATCCTGACTATCTTTTAAGCATGCTATTACTGAAAAAACATTAGCTACAAAACTTAATTAATAATATCAATCATAATTAATTCTTTCAGTGTTCATAAAGCCATTGCAGATATTTCCCTAAGAGTTTCATTGTAATTTGACATTAATGGAGACCGAAAATAGGCAAATGATTTAGAATGTATTGAATAAAGTACACCCTGCTGTACCTAATAAGGTACCTTTCCACTGAGGGGGTGACAGTGGCATATCAAAGCAAGAGTGCAAAACTCAGATAGTTAATCAGTCTCACTGGGTCCGTGAGAAGAATTTCATCTGTATGTTTAAAGGGTATTTTATTCTTTGCTTCCATCAGTTTGAAATGCTAAACCACTATCAGCTATGGCTTTCACTAGCGATTCCATTTAGATAGACCAGAGGTTCCCTCTCCATGCGTGTGTCCTAAAGGGTGATCAGGGCCCTTCATTTTTAATGGCCTCTGTTGCTTTGCATGGATTTTTGCAGTGCAGAAATGGGTCTTCTATTTTGATTAAGTAGGCTATTAAGGACTTTCTGAAGACATGGAAGACTGACAGATGACACAAAGTCTATTAAACACCTTTAAACACGTAAAAGGACATTGGGAATGCCTGTAATTGGCCATCCACAACACTCACATACCATATAACCATAACTATAAATGGTTGTTGCACATACACACATCCAAGGGCAAATTTTCATCCGGATCCTCTAAATCCTTAATTATGCAAAACTATCCTTAGGCTTTGAAGGCAAGTTTTCCCTTAGGGAGGATTTGAAAGACTGAGCACCTGGGTGGGCAGGAACTTCTAGCAGGTCATCTCATCTATCCCCCACCATTATGGCAGGATTAATTTCATTACCCTAAACCCATCCATGACCAGTGGGACTTGAATTGTGCCTTGGTCACTCCTTTGAAGACTATTTCACAAGCTTCCTCTGCCACCTGTCGCATTTCATAACCCTCCTTACAGTTATTGGACCAGAAGGTGATCTCAGTTACATTTATGTCTAGCAAGAGTAATGGCATTGACTTGAATAGATTTACACCACCGTAACTGGAATCATGGGGGTTATAGAATGGGAGTTGAATGGTGAGTGAAGGAGAGGATATTAATTTAGCCCATTATCATTTAGCTGGTGTAGCACACGTCCACGTGTGCGCGCACACACATACACTCTCACTGTAGGGATACACACATATACACACACACTCACAAACACACACAGAGACATGCTCAATCACATGCTATTAATTCCTAAGCAAAAATTGTAAAGTAAACTGGCACAGTAAGGTTAGATTTCTCTCTCTCTTTTACCTGAATAGCAATCTCTTTTATTGCACATTACTTCAAATGCGTGAGAACACCAATTAATGTTCTCAAACGCTGGGTAATGTGAACTGACCTTTAAATGAGCCAAGTTATACTACAGAAGATTCTAAGGTACAAAGCCCCCTCGGTCCCCTAAAAACCCCCAAAACTGCAAAAAACAAAAAACAGGAACTATTTGCTCATGTTTAAGATAACCCAGCAGGGCAATCCTTCGTACTGATTCCTCCAAATGCAAGGTACAAAATGTGGTATGTATCTCTCTGGTCTTCATCCATCAATCAATATAATCCTATAAGAGTTTGAACTTCAGTATTAGTTACATGAGAGACCCACTGAATTAGATAAACTCAGACACTGCTGGCGATGAAATGATTATTTAATTACTGTCAACTATGCGTCCAATATCACAGAGAGGAAATCCAAAAACACTGACAGTCAATGGTAATGTATTAATCAATTAAACTACTGCTCGGCTAAGTATAATTTGCAGAATTAAATTAAATTAAATACTTAAACATAGGAAGTAGTTCTTGTAACATTAAAGGCTGGGACAAGATACAGCGAAAGAAGGAACCTTCAAAGTTAGACCTCAACAATTGGTCTTCAGTTTAAGCAAAAAGGAAAGATGGCTGGAGCTGGAGGGCATGTTTCTGGTCTCACACCAGTTTAACTCCATTATCATCTGTTGAGCTGCTCTTTCATTTTACCAGCACAAGTAATTCAGAATCCGGACCAGGTGCCTGCCCCATTTCTCAATAGCCTGGGGTCATTAATTCAAAGTCTCCGAGTCAAGGGGAGAACAGACCCTACTGACTTGTCATTTATTTCAGAATGTAAATATTATCCAGCTATAGTGTAAACAGGTAAGATCATTAATCTAATCTCTATCTCACTTCCTGAGGTTTGCTTAAAGTCTTATAAAGCAGGATTGTACTTCTTTCAGAGCCGGCTGTTCTTAAGATTTATCCCTGCAGGACCTCAGAAAGACCACTGGGGTTTTTTTGTTCTCTGGAAATATACACCTGGTCTGACTGGGAGGGTGAATGGCCTCTTCACGTCTTCTAATTTTTATTATTGTAGCACTAGGACACCCCCATTGAAACTGAAGAAGAGGCGGGGCAGTATGCATACACGTCTAAATCACCGCAACAGATTATAAACCATTAAAAAGGTCTCCCTGGGCCACACAAATTTTATTACTTACATGAAACTTGTGACTTCAATAGCTATGAAGTATTTAGACATTTAAAATAATGGGTATTAGCCACATTGCCAATCTCTTGGTCAAACACTTAGCTATACCTTATTTTAAAACATGGTCTATTATAACATGGATGGACTTTTGTCTAGTAGTTAGGACATGGCATTGGGACTCAGGGATCGTGAGCTCTGCTCCCGGCTCTGCCACCAACTTATTCTGTCATCTTGGGCAAATAGCTTACCCCTCTCGGTTATGTGAGCATGGTCCCTCTTTCACAGGTCTGTTGGGAGTTGGCAATTCATATCTGTAACACACTTTGAAAGCCTCAAGATGATGGCGTGGTAGGGGGCAGAATGGTGGAGCAGCCCATTCTGTGGATTGTAGTGATGGTCATCGCTGATGGGCAGAAACCATGCAAAACCTAACTATTTCAGGTGAGTTCCAGTTGGGTTCATTTGAACCAGAGACTTGGGGCAGAAGGCATGAGATGAGGGTACAGAAGCAATTGCACTTTAAAATGGGCAGAAAAATCCCTGGAAACCAAAATTGCTGATTTTCAGGCCATTCCATCACTAAGGATTATCTGGAGTTGGATTTAATGTGTATCATGATCAGGGAAACGGGAGCCAGAGGGATCCTGTTCCCCAGAGGGAGTGTTATTAATGGGACATCACAGGAAAAGGAAACACAGGGAGTTAGGCTAGAAGCAACTGAGCCACATGGACAGAGGAGTCCCCAGGGTTAAAGTTCCACTCCTTCAATTCAATCTGCCTTCAGCATCTCCATTGTGAACAAAACGTACTGTACCTCTCTGATTAAATTCTGCTTTCTGTTATACCAGTGTATAAAATCTGAAGCCACTATGCTGAAGTCAATGGAGTGACTTCAGATTTACAGTGGTGTATGAGAGAGCAGAATCTGGCCAAATCTGATCAGTGCAAAATATTATCTTTCCCATCCTTTTCTAAACCCCATCTGGTTGTTGTTGATCTTTCACTTTGTCTTGTTTATCTAAAACCAATACCTATTCAGACTCCAATCAATCAATGCTACATTGGGAATGATGACAAAAGAGTTCCAATTCTCTTGTTTAACAACTTGTTCAACACCTATTGCCTTCGGAGACCTTTCAACATCTACACTTCCTGACTTCATACCTCCCAATCATCTGAATTTAAAGGAAATAAGACAGAGATCAGGAGCAAAATGCAGTGGAAAACATCAAATTCTGTGTTGTTGAAGGCAATGTGCATGACAGAAATACCATTAGCAGTCTGGGGCTCTTTACAGTCTAATGAGTAGTACTGCAAACTCAAACCAGTGGGATTGTTTTTGTTGCAATAGTGCAGTGCAAAGATAACAGGAAAACATTAGACAGTCATGTTGCTCTGACTGTATTTTTCACAATAATTGAATTAACAGAAACTCAAAGGGAATACAGCACTTCAAGTTAAAAGATGTCTGGGAAGCCAAGTACTGCTGTTGCTGTGTGATAACTTTATTCACTCTTTGTACAGTAGTGGATTTAGTCCTAAACTTGTGAGAAGCCTGGTTTCGCATCTGGTAAACATGACAAATGGAGCAGAGTTCAGTAAGTTCAATGATTAAAAACACTGTATATAGGGGCTTATCTTGCAAACCCTTTTTATACATGCAGTACTATTTAAGGCATTGATCTTACAATCAGATCTGGACAGTTGGACATTTGTGCTCATGCAGAGGTTTGCATAGCCGCATGGAGGCAAAGGCTTAAGTCTGCAACAATTCACACATGTAAAGACTACTCAAGTGAGTAACAGAAGTGGGTCCATAAGCCTGGAACTCGTGATAATTAAGGGATGGTGGCAGTGTCTGTATCTGAGTTTTCCATCACACATAAGGGGTTTGGGATCTGGAGTCCCAGTTCCAGAGATTCGATTCTTTTCCTGATCAAAATCAGGCCTCACGGTATCGAAAACCCCATTTCAATCAGTAAAACAGACTTGGTGGTTTGAAAACCTGGTTTATTAAAAAACAAAAAATAATTCAGTTCTCTTCCAGCTTTAAAGTGGCTGCCATTAGCAAAGGAGCTGGATAGGGATATTATAGAATAAAAGCACTGGCATTTTTCCTCTGCCTTTTCGTGGATGTATTGATATTGTGCTGGAGGCTGATTTGGATAACAAGTTCTGAGCTAGGAACTAGGTTTATTAATGTCACTGTTCATAATTCCCTTTTTTTTGATTGAATCAGAGCCCTTCTATATCAAAGACCAGTTTATATTTAATCATCTACTCAACAAACAAAATGATCAGTAATGCACATTTTTAATGGAGGGGAAAGGAGTAATGCATGTTACAATTTTTTTGCACAAATGTTGTGGCCAGATACTATAACATTTGTGTGCACAAATCTGATGGCCATAAGTTGGGAGGTATACAATTAATGGTCCATGCCAACTAGCATTGAATGTTCCAGCTCAATATTATAAAAGGAAGGAAAATATACATGTAAATAATGTTTGGAACAAAAAACAAAAAACAAAAAAAATCCAGACTTCCAGAATAATTGTTTTTACTGATTTCTGTTACATTGCTACATATAGATAAAATATGTCTCAATCTTTTCCAATGTGCCCTAAGCAGTGAGATTATTTTCAGTATTTGTATGTTGTGAAAAAGTGTTACACAATGATGTAACCTAATTTAGGGCCTGGTCATGGAGACACTTATATATGTAACCTGCAACAGGTGAGTTTAATAAACCTTGTCATGTGAATAAAGTTATTCATGCCTATTTCTGCAGCATAGAAAGCTATAGGATTTTCTGAACACTTTATCATTAGCAAAAGTCTTCTTACCACGATAATCAAAGGAAGATACATATAATGCTCTCACACAATCCAAAACCCACTGAAGTCAATGGACATCTTTACGTTGACTTCAGTGGTCTTTATAGCAGGTCATAAAGACCAAAAATTGCCAAGGTGTTGGTTTTACAAGGACATGGGAGATAATACATCTAATTGGAACTGAAGTGAGAGGTTTAGAAGCTTTAGAATAGCTTCAGACCATACAGCCATATGAAATGATGAGTGATGGGGTCCACAATGTAATGCAACAGTTTGATAGCTTTAAAAACCCTAACCATATTGAAAGAAATAGGCCTGCCTTGTAAAAACTGCACATCTGATGATTTCCCACACAAGTCTCCATGTGCTGAAACAGGAGCAATTGTTCCTACAACATTTTATATACAATTTTTCTGGTTTAACAATACGAGACTCATATTACGGGGGCTTATATACTGATCATTGATGAGCAGCTGCAGTGACCAGGAAAATGAACGAGTGCTGACGGCACTCAGCCCCATGCAGAATTTATTTACAGCTGTTTCCTAAAAAGATAATTTTCACTCTCAGAAATTTTCATAATTAAGCCCGTGACGGCTCATGCTACGCAGTTCAAGCACGAGAACATAAAGAATGCTGAAGACTCATTACAGACAGCACAAACTTAACTCATTATCAGTACTTGGAGTGAGCAATCTCAGACCATTACTTTTAATGGGATTAGCCTTTCTTGTGTACAAAAGGCAGCACAGCTCAGTCGATTTAAGATCATTTCCTTATTATAACAACATGGGCCACATTCATTCTAATGGGAAGCTGCTCATTCTAACTTCACTTCCTATTGCTGTGGTTGCACAGAGCACTTCATTAGAAATATGGGACAGTAACAAGCTGTATCCTTGGTTTATGTTTGCCTCTCTGTCCCTGCATCTTTTTCTCATTTAACTAGGCCTTATTTCTGATCATCAGGGAGGAATCAGATTAACTCACTAATTCCGTTTTAGTGCCAGAAAGATGGAATGGGTTTAAGGTGGGTCTTCACAAAAATTTTCATCTCTTTCCAATGTCTCCCATCACTCCTTCACATGAGGGTCGGAGGGGACTTCCACAGAGCACACAAAGATGAAAACTCCCTCCGTGGGCTCTCAAAATCCCATTCCCCTTATGCCCCAGTGTATTTCTGAAGGCCATGCAGGATATTCCCCAGTGTTTGTATCTCTCTCTCTCTTACACTGATGGGAGCTGCCCATCTCCAGCCAGGGGAAATATAGGTGATAAAGAACCAAAAGGCTTGCAATTGGAACAGGTACTTTTCAGCTCAGACAAAGCCCAAAGATTAGGATGCAAAATGCTTTGCTCTGCAAGTAATGTGAGAACAGATTCTCTCTTGAGAGTGCTAGTACATGATGATTCAACAAGGCTAGGAATAGCATGACAACAGCCTTTCTCCTGGTGTTTCCGCTTCTGTATCTGGAACTGCAGTGGGAAAATGGAAATCAAATAAAAGTATATCAAACTTTTTCAGACTTCACAAACAGTTCCGTTTTAATGTTAGGTAATGTTTTCTTTTGGTTCTTAATTTCATCCTCATCAATTTGCCCATTTATAGAATAGAAACCTTTAAAAATATGACCTCCTATTTTATAATAATATGTTGCATTTCTATGGAGCCTTCCATCTGCGGAGTTAAACACTGGTAAGTGTTAGTAAAATGTCCAGACTCGATATCTGTGTGGTTAATATTGGCATTTCCATTCTGCAGACAGGGAAACTGACCAAGAGCGGATACTTGCTGTTAGTTACACCATAAAAAGCCCACTGAACGTCTGGGATAAAAACTCCAGTCACCCAAGTCCCAATCCTATAGTGATGAGCTATCCTACCCTTAAACTAAATCTTTTAGAAAAAACAGATCTGTATTACAGGATTATTTAGAGTCTTTCACAAAGCAAAAGATTTAAGGGAACAAAGACCTGTGCCAGCAAAGAGTGTTTGTTCTAACAAAGTTTCAAGGACCAATATTTTGATGTGATGCAACTTTGGTTTTTTTACTCCCTAGTGTTTGTTTACGAAGTAATCTTATTGTGTCATAAGGATGAGCATATAGGGGGTGTGTGTGTGTGTGTGTGTGTGTGTGTGTGTGTGTGTGTGTGTGTG